>JALPQI010008960.1:0-46388 GCA_025490895.1 Thaumatotibia leucotreta
GTTATTTTTGTAAAAAAAAAATCAAACGCCGATATACCATGCAACTTCTATTAATGTCCCAAGTAACCTGTCCAATTTAACGGAAATGTCAAAAAACACCCTGTATTCAGTTTAGCAATAAAGGGTGATATCAAAATGGTTATAAAATATAGTTTAACGTTTACTGTCAGGCCCAATATCAAACAAAATAAATGTTGCTCTATGGAAATAGCCCATGACTTTAATGTACAGAAAAGTTAATTTCTTACTTTTGAAAACTGGTCCAATTGTAAATTTTGTTCAAAAACATTATAGATTAAAAATATTGTATCACCTTGTACTAGTATAGTAATAGTTATACTTGTATAGTAAATATTTGGCTGTACAACCATACTAGAAAACAACTTCCTCCCTATTTTGATATCCTGGTAGCTGTATAAACAAGTCAGTTCTATTCATGACCTTTTGGCAGCAGCATGTGTGGTAACGCGACACTAGGCGGCGCTGGCGTCGACACTGTTTGCTCTGAAACCCAATATGGCGCATTAGAACGTTGTTTTGCCTCCATTATCTTAGCTTTGATGCTGCCAACTAGATTACGAGACAGCCGTTTTACTTTGTATGCTTTGCGTATATCATTACTATATAACATATGAAATGTTAGGGCATTTTTTTATTCAACAATATTTAAAAATAATAAAAAACGCGATAAATTAATATTTCCTTCAGGTATTTTATAGGTACTGTTTTCTATTCGACTTTCTTTGGAATGTAATATACTCAAAAAAACATACCTATCACTTTGAAGCAGCCAAATTGACTGAATAGTTAATAATTCATACCATACCGTATCAAATTATATGGCTACTGCTACGAAGATATTGACTGTATCTATTGAATCTTTGATAGTAAAAGTTACGTACGCGTAAACATAATAATTATTGTTTGAACATAGATACCAAAATATTGAATACTGTAAATTACATGATCATGTCCATACATTACTCATTTTGCTTTTCGAGTGTAGTACTACACTAGTACTTATGTAGGTACTAGTATTACTGTAAAGGTTTTCACCTTGGTAACACCCCTTGTTGCTTTTTATGTAATACCTCATATAAAATGTAAAAATATCGTAATGTCGTGACTTAACATTACGAGCACATTTTCAACAATACTCAAACGTGAAAAAAGCACCTGAAACCACTTTTTAAAATATTCATCTACTTGAAGCCACGAAGCCTTACAATTTTCGTTAGGCAAAAGATTGGCTTTTGTAAGCCATTAATCAGAGGCACAATGCATGTCAGTAGACGCACCGCATAAGGGGCGAGTTTCCCGTATAATGGGGTATGAATAGAAAGCTTCGTGCCATTGCCATGTGGATATTTGGCTTTGTGGTAAAAGGTGTGCTGTAAAAAGAATTGTAGTAATATCGAATAATATTCGAAAATATTGCTAACAGAGATAATATATAATTTTATAGTCCACTGACATTAGGCTATTTACATGCAATATTGTATGGCAATACAGAAATACTAGATATGTATGTTTACCAGTGACTTTAAAAAAATATGGCACTGATTTTGATCGCTGTGCCTATACATTAATATAAATAAATTACCGAGAGTCTGGAATTGCATACGTAGAAGTATTATGAGTATACAAACTCGCAGGCATTTTATATGTACATTTTACAGATTCTTGTTTATTCTCCTTTTTTTTTAGCTTAGTAGCTCTAATTGGAAAGACGTAGAGTCCAGATTAAGTTTAGTGTGACTATTAGTAACACTACTACTTACGAATGCAATTCCGATAATTCATATTTTCATAGCTTATGACATCAACCATGACATGATAAAAAGGATAACCAACTAATATATAGGACTAACATGGAATTTACATTAGAAATCAAACACGGAAAGTTTTATACCTATTAAAAGTTGTTCTTATACATATACAGATACTTTAGACAGATTTAACACTTAAATTGTACGTTAACATTTAAGGTAAAGAAAAAATAATAATATTATAATTACTATTCAAATTAGAGTAAAATATGTAGCTCTAACTAAAATTAAAACAATTTAATCATATAAACTGCTTCAACTAACAAGTTCGCATTATGATAGCCTAAAACGGCATCGCATAATGTCATATTGAGTTGAGATCGTGTTTATATTAAGCGGGCATTAATAGTACTATTAGCTCTAACATTTGTAATACAAACTTGTGTACATTTTAATAAACAGCTTTATTTTAGAGTACAAAAAATAAAATATAAATTAAATGCACATGTTTCTTGTAATATACCTAAATATAGTACGTAAAATTTTATAATGACCGCTTTATTACAAGTAGGCACATTTTCATTGTGATTATGTGATTGAGTTAATAAACGTATTTACTTCGTTATAACCTGTAGGTTGGACACAATACCTGTATTGGGAAGGCTAAAAAGAGCTTTTTAACTGACTCATGAATTACTCAATTAATTACTTATGTAAGCGATGAAATTGTACCTATTACTTAATTTTATATATTGACAATATCAACAAAGTTTTACGGCATCTATTCAAAAGGGCAGGCCCCTATATTTATGTTTAGTGTATAATAAAAGTAAATTAGCAATATCGCCAAAATGCAAGCCACAGGGGGAGAGTGCGCGGACAATCACCGACTGGTTTCCAAATTTCCCAATATACGGAGCGTAATTGATATTTACGCCACATTAACTTCATACGAGTATATTAACTGTACAGTTCTCTTTATACGCGTTCTTACTTACGGCAAAACTCATTCACTTTAATTAAAAATCCAAATTTAAATACAGATCCCTAAATTAACCAGAGTCGATAGCCTGGGAACAAGTTTTATTCCAATACGCCTAAATTGTTGTTTTATTTATTATAATTTCATGCACTGAAAAAAATGCTAAGTTGGATTTTTCAGATTCTGCGTAATTTTTTGATTTTATCAAACTTTTTATGTTGGCATTCTACTAAATTAATTTGGTTGATTACACCAGTTGTTTGGTATAATGTACAATGTTCTTTGTTGAACTCTGCTATTAGTCCAAGAGCCAGTGAACCCTGAGAGTAACGGTCTTCCTGTAAGGTTAGAAATTTGTATACTAACGGTTTATGGAATTCTAAGAGCAATAGCCATGACCTGGCAGGCGTCAGCCCTGCACGTCATCAGGCCCTTTATTTTTTGAACTGTTAAGTAAATTGGATTTCAAAACTTGTTTCTGTAAGTTTGAAAAATTTATAGGATAAAGTTAATTTATTGTACATCTTAAAAAAAAATTGACAGGCGATTACAATAAGCAGAAGTATATGACAGGTCAATTAGAAATTGCACAGTTGAGGAGGTAAAATAAACTTCATCCTGTATACTCGAAATTTTTATATGTCTTCAAATAAACGTCTCGGAGTAAGTATGTGCAATGCCAGGCGGCTTAGAACAGCATAAGACCTTGCCAGGCGAGGAGACAGTTAAGTAAATTGGGTTTCAAAACTTGTTTCTGTAAGTTTGAAAATTTAATAGGATAAAGTTTATTTATTGTACATCTTAAAAATAAATTGACAGGCGATTACAATAAGCAGAAGTATATGAAATATGACAGATCGAATAGAAAACGCACAGTTGATGAGGTAAAATAAACTTCATCCTGTATACTCGAAATTTTTATATGTCTTCAAGTAAACGTCTAAGAGTAAGTATGTGCAATGCCAGGCGGTTTAGAACAGCATAAGACCTTGCCAGGCGAGGAGACAGTTAAGTAAATTGGGTTTCAAAACTTGTTTCTGTAAGTTTGAAAATTTAATAGGATAAAGTTTATTTATTGTACATCTTAAAAATAAATTGACAGGCGATTACAATAAGCAGAAGTATATGATAGATCGAATAGAAAACGCACAGTTGATGAGGTAAAATAAACGTCATCCTGTATACTCGAAATTTTTATATGTCTTCAAATAAACGTCTCAGAGTAAGTATGTACAATGCCAGGCGGTTTTGAACAGCATAAGACCTTGCCAGGCGAGGGGACAGTTGCACCTCTCAATCGCACGCCCTTAGCAACTACTCTACTACTACTAGCGACTAACTAGCGATTACTCGCCTGTATTTTTTTTAAAGATGTAAGTACAATAAATAAACTTTATCTATTAAATTTTCAAACTTACAGAAACAAGTTAAGAAACCCAATTTACTTAACTGTCCCCTCGCCTGGCAAGGTCTTATGCTGTTAAAAACCGCCTGGCATTGTACATACCAACTCTGAGACGTTTATTTGAAGACATATAAAAATTTCGAGTATACAAGATGAAGTTTATTTTACCTCATCAACTGTGCGTTTTCTATTCGATACGGTATTTTCTATTCCAGTACGAGTACATTTAATGTTGTTTTTAATGTGTTTATTTAAATGACTAAAAATTAATGCCCACTCAAGAGAATACTTAACAAAAGGCACGGTACAATATTTATATACAGGATGGAAATAGATTTTGGGTCAGTGAGGGCAGCTACCCAATTCCGTGCAGCTAGGCGAAAATGGTCTCAAAAGACTATCCCTCGATTTCAGGTTGATGAAAATTGGCGTTATCAGATTTTCAAAAAAAACATACAGGTTGGGTAAAATGGTTATTTTAAACAAACTTTATTTATGCCAATCGATCCTGTTTCTGTTCAGGATCATAAGCTTGTATGGGACCAAAAAAAAAATCCGACTAGAAAAGCCGAGGGATAGTCTCTTAAGACCATTTTCGCCTAGCTGCACGGAATCTGGTAGCTGCCCTCACTGACCCAAAATCTATTTCCACCCTGTATTAATAATAATAAAATGCTTTATTGTGCACTAGAAGGAAAACTTAAAAAGAAACGCACATAGAACATTAAAGTTAAATAGGTGACAACAGGCGGACTTATCGCTGAAGACCGATCTCTTCCAGACAACCTTAAGATAGCGGACTATGGCGAAAGTATATGACTATAGGGCAGTGCAAAATTAAGCGTGTATTAGTGTTATTTTAACAATATTGGGAAATGTGCACAAAAAATAAGCAAGTTTACCTAAAACCCGCACATGACTGCTTGCCCTAGTAGCGTGAAGCGTGAAGAACCTTATTGATGTAAAAAAAATATTGCAAATTAATTTCATTTTACATAAATCATAAGTTTTCAATCCTACCGCGTTTTTGGGAAGTTACTGGTAATATTGGTAACTTACTGGTAATGTTCCCAAATGGAAACTTACCGGTAGCGGGAATATTACTACGACCCATCACTATATATGACAGATCGAATAGAAAACGCACAGTTGATGAGGTAAAATAAACTTCATCCTGTATACTCGAAATTTTTATATGTCTTCAAATAAACGTCTAAGAGTAAGTATGTGCAATGCCAGGCGGTTTAGAACAGCATAAGGCCTTGCCAGGCGAGGAGACAGTTAAGTAAATTGGGTTTCAAAACTTGTTTCTGTAAGTTTGAAAATTTAATAGGATAAAGTTTATTTATTGTACATCTTAAAAATAAATTGACAGGCGATTACAATAAGCAGAAGTATATGATAGATCGAATAGAAAACGCACAGTTGATGAGGTAAAATAAACGTCATCCTGTATACTCGAAATTTTTATATGTCTTCAAATAAACGTCTCAGAGTAAGTATGTACAATGCCAGGCGGTTTTGAACAGCATAAGACCTTGCCAGGCGAGGGGACAGTTGCACCTCTCAATCGCACGCCCTTAGCAACTACTCTACTACTACTAGCGACTAACTAGCGATTACTCGCCTGTATTTTTTTTAAAGATGTAAGTACAATAAATAAACTTTATCTATTAAATTTTCAAACTTACAGAAACAAGTTAAGAAACCCAATTTACTTAACTGTCCCCTCGCCTGGCAAGGTCTTATGCTGTTAAAAACCGCCTGGCATTGTACATACCAACTCTGAGACGTTTATTTGAAGACATATAAAAATTTCGAGTATACAAGATGAAGTTTATTTTACCTCATCAACTGTGCGTTTTCTATTCGATCTGTCATATACTTCTGCTTATTGTAATCGCCTGTCAATTTATTTTTAAGATGTACAATAAATAAAATTTATCCTATTAAATTTTCAAGTTTACAGAAACAAGTTTTGAAACCCAATTTACTTAACTGTCTCCTCGCCTGGCAAGGTCTTATGCTGTTCTAAACCGCCTGGCATTGCACATACTTACTCCGAGACGTTTATTTGAAGACATATAAAAATTTCGAGTATACAGGATGAAGTTTATTTTACCTCATCAACTGTGCAATTTCTATTCGATCTGTCATATACTTCTGCTTATTGTAATCGCCAGTCAATTTTTTTTTAAGATGTACAATAAATTAACTTTATCCTATAAATTTTTCAAACTTACAGAAACAAGTTTTGAAATCCAATTTACTTAACAGTTCAAAAAATAAAGGGCCTGATGACGTGCAGGGCTGACGCCTGCCAGGTCATGGCTATTGCTCTTAGAATTCCATAAACCGTTAGTACACAAATTTCTAACCTTACAGGAAGACCGTTACTCTCAGGGTTCACTGGCTCTCCAGCTATATCGACTTCAACCTTTTTATTAGTTTCGTAAATTTGATAGCTAGGATTTGTTACATATATCAAAGTTTCCTCGTAATATAGCCAACCTAAGTCACTTTGGTAATTTTTTTCAATGTGACAATGTTTGCACACTAATATTGTAAGCCTTCCTCTCTTAGGTAAACCATTGACTAATCTGCGGTATTTTAACGCTCTGTTTGCAATAGTTTAAAACAAGTTAGACAACGAGCGGCATTAGTCAGGGATACGGAGCCCATTTAACAGTGTCAACCGCACATTTGTATTGGGCAAAACCTTAAAGAGAATCCTTTACTTCGTGAACGGGAACAGATTGTTTCTCAATTATTCCGACATATGACTAATCTTTGCTTCGGTTACTAGCAACTAGTTCATTCATAGATATAATTTACTGTTTAAATTTAACTTCACTGACAGAATTAGTCTTCTTGCTTCTAGTTTATTAGTCGGACTTGCTCATTGAAGACTTTGAGATTGATGATCAGCCTGCAGACGAATCCATTTCCTTTTAAACAGACGGCGGCGATTCCAATGCTCAATTTATCAACGATACTTAATCAATAGAATTTAGAATTGAATGTTTAATAGCTGTTTAAATTACTTTCGAGTGAAAGAAGTCTGTGAGACGGGCGGAAGGGATCGGACTTTGATTGTGAAGGCAGCACGTGTCATCCGGCACACCTGTACAGAACAAAGTGACTAATGGAACTCGGTTTACCGCTACATGATTGTCGATAAAAATACGATGACAACAACTAACAAAGTAATTGGCGTCAATCAATTCTATCGTGCGCCGAAGATTTTTTGAGTTAGGGAGCTACGTAATTTTAGGCTGAGTAATCTTAATAATTTTGGGTTATTTGTCGCAAGTTCATCATAAAAACACTAATAAATACAATGCAGATACTATCGGAGTAAAGGAATGTTATTCGATAACGAGAAGTATTGATGCCTGAAATTGGTATTCAGCGCAAAATGTTAAGTTTAGGATTAATAAAATCGCTCTCCAGTTATAAAACTACGAGTACAGCACAACTACCTTTTATGACTCGCCTCAGAAGAAAGATTCTTTATGTTTATTTTTACTATCATCAAATTATAGAAGACATTGTTACTTAGCGTAGGTACTCATTAAGACTTGCAATATTACGAGACCTAATGGATGGCCTTTTCCATGTCGCCTCTCGTTTGCTTTCATTCTAAGTCTTACGGACGGGTCTCCATTAACTAAAGAGGATCTCCGGCCAGCTTAATTAAGAATTCTCTCCGAAATCTCGCCTCGGCCACCCTTGGGCGGAATGGCAGCGATTGATTTTAAATGAGCCGACAACAAAGACCGTCTAAAGTGGCCAAGTTGCCTTTTAAAAACTTAGTGTTCAAACTTGGCCGTCGCTGAAGAAAAAGCTAATTTCCATCGTGAATCTGTTCCGGGCTGTTTGAAACGCCAAATGTAACGGAGTTTCCCGTCTTTAAGAAATGTTGTCACATTGCGCAAAACAGTCCATTGTTACAAAAGTTTTGGAGAGATCCAATTTTCTGCAAAATATTTTTGAAAACATGGAAAATTGCCCAAATTCGTAGCTTAATAGTTGACTGGGATAAATTAATTTGGACAATATTCCTTTATTGAACTAAATCGGTACTTCATTGTTCACAATGATTTTTTGTTATTTATAATTATATGCAGGAAACCCCACTTCGATCATTTCCCAACGTAAGTATTTTTAGTCAGCCTCCGCGGCCTAGTGGTGGTGATTCTGCCTACGAAGGTTTGGGTCCGAATCCCAGCAAGGGCATTATTTTTGTATTTACTTCCGCAAATATTTGTTCTCTGGTAGTAGCTGTGTATGAATTTAAGCATATATATCTATCTATTATATTTATCGTCGCTTAGTACCTACATCACAAGCCTTAATTCGGCTTACCGTGGGATTAGGTCAATTTGTGTAAGATGACCTAAGACCCCTAATAAAAATTACAAAACGAGCAAAAATCGACAGTTTCATTATATAAAGCACATTATAGAAGAGAATTTTACTGCTCAGTACTAAAATATCTGTTACAAATAATTATTTTAACTTTTTCACAATAAAAAAAATGTAGATTTGACTAGAAAATCTATTTTTAACTCAGCTCACCTGTCTTTACAACTGGCAACCCTTATTCCATCAGACGAAACATTCCACTCCAGACGACATCTGGCACACAAAACTTCCAACATAAACATGGAGACAGAAAATTTCATCCCAAGTGAGGAAATATTACAGCAGCTTAATGTTACGAGGGGCACCTTACGGAAGGCTGGCTCGTTATGCTGATTTATGAAGCACCCCAAAAGGTGTTTCAAAGAAAGCTAGTGCAAATTCCTGCCAGGGGTTAGCTGCTACATTTTATTTTTAAGGGCTTCGCGAGAAACAATGTTGGTAATAATCTGCTAGGCACTTTACAGCTGGAAATTAACTGTATTCTCTTTTTAACCACAAAAGTTTTGCGTGCACACGAATTAATGTTCTCATTTTTCTTCAAAACGGAACCACAAGTCAAGTTTCGCATTTCTGTGAAGGATATTTTTGTTATCATCATCATCATAATTTTTGTTATAGTTACAAGTATATTATATTGTGGCTTTTTTATGGTGATTAAATATTTTTTTCCCGTATGCTTATGATGGTACCGCGTCTAATCGTTTGTCGGCGTTGCCGTCACGTTCTAACAAGAATGCAAGTGCGAAAGTGACGCGTAGCACGATAGATAGATAAAACGGGACCATCATAAGCCAGCTGATTTCTACTTATATTTTAAAAACTATTAGAATACTTACTTTTTCGTAACATGGCGTCTCGAACGTGAGGACAATGATAAATGTAAGTTAAGCGATCAAGTCTAGATAGGTATAAATAATTTAAAAATTATTTCTCATTCACTAATTAAAAGAACTAGTAGATTTGAAATGTCGATATTGCGACACGCTGGCTCCCTCCAAACCGCCCGTGGTTTATGCACCTGGAACGAAACTGTATGAAAGAAAGCTTAAAAAATATGTTTTTATGTTCGAAATTGTGCAATTTATATGTACAGATACAAATTAAGTCAAACTAATCTAGCTAACTTAACCTATATCCAAGATTGGCCCTTGTGGCATTGTACCAAGGACGCTGGCGGCATTTCCTCGCAGTATCGACTTAATAAGACTTAATAAGATTCGAATACAATTTTTTCAACGTACACATTACGAGTGTGATTTAATTCTAAAACATTGAAAAATAAAATTACGAAATAAATACTATTAAACTAGTATTACATCATCAGCCTGTGATAGTCCACTGCTGGACGTAGGCCTCTCCTATTGACTATGCGTATAGACGCATTAGGAGGTAAATGCCCATAATCGCCACGCTGGGCAAGCGGATTGGCGATCGCAGTAATGTGTTCACTATGATGACGCTGCTGCCCATCATCAATCTTTTATCGAATAATGTTCAGTGACACTTCAATCCCTTAGTCGACTCTTACGACACCCGCAGGAGGAGTTGGGGTGGTGACAAATGTATTCTTACTGCCGTCACCACACGGCAAAAACTAGTATTATGTATATTAAAATATAAACAGGTTTATACTGAGGGTCATTGCTTCTTACGACCTCAGATATAATAATATTTTCCGTTATCCACCATGTCTACATAATAAATACTTATAACATAAATACTTGAGTTAAATTAAAAACATCATTACAAACATGCATTTAAAACCCATAGGTGTTTTCATGTATTTATATTTACTAATATGGCATTAAAAGGTTGTAACTATTTAAATAATATAATTTGCAATATTTTCCCTCGCAAATGCGCGCATGAAGTGTTATCGACTTAAAATCTTTATAGGTTTTTCATATTTTACGATACACGTAAAAAGTTTTGAATTCATTTTCTGTAATGGTATTTTAAATAACCGGAAATTATTCATAATAGCGATCTTTCACTTGATATGTGACACGATGCAATATATATTTAATCGGTAGACATGTTAGGGACATTATAGAAAAAATAGGAAATAATTACATAGTTATTTGAACTATGTTACAAAGTAAATGTTTGGAGATTTAGACTTGTCCCAAAGGTGTCCGATAGATACCTACGTTACATAAAGGTGCGTTTAAACCAAAAGAGCATTCGCTGTTCTAGCGCCCGTTCTACGAAACCAACCAATCACGTTTTGTGTACCGATCGAATTTCGTAGAGTAGGAGGTTAGAACAGCGAATGCTCTTTTAGTTTGAACGCACCTAAACAAGTACGTCTAAGAAGCAAGATCATAGAAGAAATACAATATTGGAGATCATCTATTTTGGTTACCTATGTGTAACTTTCAGGTTTAAAACTGCAGAATTAAAGTAACACGCCAATAGTAAAATTTTACTACTTTCTGCCGCAGATCACAGGCAAGATAACGACAATACTATAACTTAAATAAGTCGTTATTATTATATTTTAAATGTCATAGGAATTTCTTACACAAATCGTATCGGACACTAAAGTCCCACAGTAAGCTCAATTAAAAATCTTATACTGTGGATATTAAGCGACGATAAATAAAATACATAAACATTTATGTACAAGTATTTTTATAAATCTATAATTACCTTTATCTCTGCTATGCAGATCCATCTAAATTACTATACAAGTCCCACCAATTATCATCTGAGGTGGGATGTCAGCAAGGTGACCCCCTTGGGCCAGCAATTTTCAGTTTAGCCATAAATCACATAATACAAAAAATTAAATCAAAATTTAATGTCTGGTATCTAGACGATGGGACCCTAGGAGGTGACGTGGATACCGTACTGTCCGATTTGTCTCTTATCAAAACTAATTTTGAAAATATTGGTTTAGAACTAAATTATAGTAAATGCGAACTCTTTATTCAAAAGACTTCCTATAGTTTGACTGTTTTAAAATCCAAATTTGATTGTCTGACTCCTGGTATAAAAATAGTAGACAAATATTCACTTTGCCTCCTGGGTTCTCCTATTTTTGAAGAATCCTTTCCCGATTATATTTCTAACTCGATTTCTAAATTCCAAAATCACGCAAATCGTCTACTCGAAATTAGCCCTCATTATGCTCTTGCGATTCTTAAGTTTTGTCTTTTTGTCCCTAAATTGACATACGTGCTCCGTTGCTGTCCGTTCTGGAAAAATATTAATTTATTAACACCTTTAGACGACTTAATCAAAATTACCATAGAAAAAATTCTAAATATTCAGCTAACGGAGCGTTCCTGGTCACAAGCATCCCTCCCTATACGGTATGGGGGTTTAGGGATACGAAAAATTTCATGTGTGGCTTCTCCTGCATTTTTGGCATCCGTCCACAGCACGTCTGATCTCACAGGAAAGATCCTAAGGGCTCTGCCTATTAACTGTGAGACTGCGGGTTTGGAGGACGCCAAAAATGCATTCAAAATTGCTTGCCCTTCTAAAAATTTTCCTGACAACCTAAAATCGCAAAGGAGCTGGGACAATGTGTATTGTGATCTAACATACAATTCTCTTCTAAACAGCTCTGCAGGTCCAGATCGTGCGAGACTTTTGGCGGTCGGAACCCGGGAAGCTGGTTACTGGCTGCATGCCCATCCTTCGGCTAGTACTGGTACTTTCCTGGATCCGGCCTCTCTTAGGCGCGCAACCGGCCTGAGACTCGGGGCCGCGGTATGTACCCCTCACTTATGCTGTTGTGGCACAGGCGTGGACCGACTGGGACACCACGGACTAAGTTGTCAAAAAAGCGCAGGCCGTATTTCCAGACATGCGACGCTTAACGACATAATCCGCAGGTCTCTTGCCACGATCAACGTACCTGCTCTTCTTGAGCCTACTGGTATTATTAGGGATGATGGTAAGAGACCTGATGGTGTGTCTTTGGTTCCTTGGAGCTTGGGACGGATGTTGGTATGGGATGCTACTTGCGTAGATACCCTGGCACCGTCCCATCTTCAACGAACTACGTTTAAGGCAGCCGCTGCGGCTGAAAATGCCGAATTTTTAAAACGTAATAAATATAAGGGCCTCGGCAAAGAGTACGATTTTGTACCGTTTGGCGTAGAAACTTTAGGTTCTTGGGGCCCCAGCGCACGCAAATTGTTTGCTGAGATCGCGAAACGTCTGGTTGATGTAACTAGAGACCGAAGAGCTGGCGACTTCCTCGCACAACGCATCAGTATTGCGATACAGCGAGGAAATGCCGCCAGCATCCTCGGTACAATGCCACAAGGGCCAATCTTAGATATAGGTTAGGTTAAGTAGATTAGTTAGATTTAATCTATGTACATAAATATTGTAGTTTTGAAAAAAAAAAAAAAAAAATTATAAACAAAATACTTAAATATGCCTGTCGCCACCATCAAGGGCACATGAAAAACATTGATGCTAGCCACGAATAAAGAATAGGTATAACAGATACACATGGAAAACAACCATGACCGAGGAACCGTGATAAATTCACAAAGTGATACCCTCACCAGGATTTGAACCCAGGACCTCCAGCTTCGCAAGCAAGATCACTACCGCCTAAGTTACGAACGTGATCATTGATATTCAATTGTATACTTTGAGAAGACACAACGGGGTCCTTAGACAAGTTGCCAATGGCTAACGCTACATCGTTGATCGTAAACGAAAGGCGGCTAACTGTCTTCGTCGCGCTAATGGGAAAGAGTGATAGAGAGTGAAAACTACGATAGGTACCTACGCTACTAAGCGTTAGCGATGGTAACTTGGCTAAGCATCCTGTGCTGATAAATAATTTCAGCGTCCTTTTGTTATTACGGTATTTTAAAGCGATATATAGGCGTATTTATGAAATAAATGCGCATATTTAAATGCGATTTTCATACGACAGGCATCGCTTATAAAATATCAACTTATCCGAACATTGAGCGTTACTTAAATTACGAGCAGATAAGTATCATCTTGAAATGATATTGCATTTCATGTAGTAAATGTTCATGTCATCTTGATTTTTACATCGCGTTAAAGCCGAAAGAGATTCCGTCTTTAATAAGCTTCGCAAATCGTAAATTTCCTTTTTTATTTGCAATGATGACAAATAAATTACTTACCTGCTCAATGCAATAACATTAAGTGTTGATAATGAAAGAAACCGTCATCTTTTTAATGTTGCCCTTGTTTTTGTTTGGAATTTCCGCAATGAAAGTTACCAATTTTAGGAATACGTAAGTATTTAATACGATTTAATAATGAATAAGTATACAGGATGTAAGTCTAATACGAGCGAAGCTCTTAACGGGTGTTAGTTTATGACATAATAAGTATATTCAATTAACTTTTACTTAAAATAAGAGAAAATAACACAAAATAATTCGGCGCGCAAAGTAGAGCAACATACGCGAGTTTAGCATTCGTTGACGGCTAATTTCAAAAGCAGATGACATAACTGGCATATCAACAATAACAAATGTTCGTATCTACATTGCTGCTCCGATAATCTTAAAAAAAATCTGTGGGGTCATAATTAAGAGTAAATTTAAAAAACTTTGTAATCCATGATTACACTAATGAATCCCATGCCTGGTTTAATTGATCGCCCGTATTAGATTTACACACTGTATACCTACGTAATTATAAGTAGGTAGACAGGTCCTTTTGTTTTCTGCATTTTAAATTTATTACATACTAGCGACGCACCCTGGTTTCGCAATACTGATACTAAAACATTCGTTTTGAATAAGTCTATTTATTTAAAAAAAACGCATCATTGCGTAGTTTTAAAGATTTAAGCATACGTAGGGATATAGGAATAGAGAAAGCGACTTTGTTGTATTGTTGCCTCTGTCACTCCACTAACACGTCATTCGTGTGACAGAGACGGAAGCTCGACATTAGAAAGCTTCAAATTTCTCGATAGGCCCACCGATCATACAAGGAACAGCACAAACGAAAAAGCGTGAACGCAGCCGTGAACAGGCAAAAAAAGTGGGATGATTATTTTCCATAAGCAAATTCCTTATTCGTTTAGCATTTTGATGGAAAATCGGGTAAGTTTTTTTTTACCACAATCAAGCGGAAATGTCGGTATAGTAGTCATTTTCTGCATAACTATAGTAGTCTACGAACTCCATTGAACAATTAGTATTAGGCAGGAACGAGTACCTACTATGGCAATGACGGCATATTTTTCGCGCGTTAGCTCGAAATCGGACTCTTTTTTACGAAAAGAGCTATTGTCGTGCCCATAGGAAACAATCGGAATTTTTTACCCCATTTAATCCCATTTGTATCCCCGTTCTCTGAAACATGAATTTATTTTGTGCGCTTGATTTAACTGACAATTTGATTTTCCCGCTCGAATGTGCTGGCTTTGTCAACACACTGTTCAATAAGAACTGCACTGAACATGCAACGTTTTTATCTGGATCCATTAATACAATTACCAATACGTGGCTGAGAGGATTATAATTCGATTTTTACCAAAAATACCAATTAAAAAACGATCTTTTATTTAACAGTAAGGTATACTGTTAAATAAAAGATTAACTTATAGTTTAGTTAATATTGCATTTTACTTAGTACTAACTACTAGCTTCGGCAAAAATACATTTTCATTAAAAACTCAAAACGTTAAGTAATTTGTATGAGTAATTGGAAGAAACGGACTCGGAACTATAGAACAAATTTATAACGTCGCTACTATTATCGACCTACGATGATTTATCAAAAACTTACCTATATATTTTTTTAATAAAACATTTGAGAGGGCTATTTTGCATCTTATGCATTAGAAAATTGCCACAATGAAAGTGCTTTCCACGGGTGCCTGTCGTGTCGCATAATGTCGATTGTCCTAAAATTTTTTGGCCGAGAATGTTTGGCATAATGTTACATGGCATACTACTTGTTTAGCCTACTTAATTTTGCGCATAAACGTTTAAAATACCTACACCATATTTATTCTAATATTGATTACTCGAATGTCAAATGACCTAAAGCTTAATAATCCTAACGTTCATTGTAATAAATATTGTTTTCCTTACTATTCGAACTGTCACTGCGCCTACTTTTATCATGTCCGAAATTTCATTCAAAAAGCCATTTTAATAACAAACTGCAAAACATTTGAACAACAGAGTGAATGGTTAAAAAAAATGTTCAAGTAATAAACCAGGGTAAAACCGACGCGGATTGGTTAGGTTTCGAAGCTAGGGCGGAGTGAATGGCGTAGTCTTTAAATACTTAAGTATTTTTAATCAATTGTTTACACATCCTCATACTTACAAAACAAAAAAAAGGGGGGCTCGGGGGGCGAAGCCCCCCGTTTTAAAAAAGAAATAAACTGAACCTCCCCTACCTTAACCTGGATAGGTTCGTTAGGTACCTTTTATCCCTTAGAGCGGAAATAGAAACCCCGCACAGCGGGGCTTCGTCGACCGGTTCCCAGGACAAAATTGCTCACTTAAATTCTTTGGACAACAGGGCAAATTATTTAGTAATAGTTAAGTATAAGGAATAAAAAAATATTTTTAAAGTTAGTTAAAGGTAGGTAATCACTTTTAGTACATTAAATAGTAGGAACATCACCATTATGCACAATATTTTTTCGATACATATGCATTAGACACGAAAATCATTAGGACAAACAATATTTAGGAACAACCAAGTTAGGATTAACAATTTCGGCATAACAAAAATATGCGCAACAATGTTTATGCCATTCATTGTTCGGCGTAAAGTTGTTATGCGACAATTTTTTCGAAATAAAAACATTATGCCACCCGATATAGACCCGCTTTCCACACCAAAAGTGATGAAGTGTTAAAAATAACTATTACTTTACTTTTTTCTACTTAAAATTGTTTAAAACTAATCGCGGATATTACTACCATTCAAGCAAATATTTTATTTTCTGCCAAAATGTGAATAGATAAATTTCTTCATGCACTCTGTATCCTGTAGTTCATAAGAAATCCTCAATTACAGGTTTATTACCCAATCCATTGCATGAACTAATAAAATGATGTCCAATTAAAATGTTATTTATTGTTCAAATACTATTATTTTCATTATTTACAACTCAAGTACCAATTCACGAGTATACCTATACATAGATGTAAGTAGGTAATGGCTTTCAGTGGTATCTCTGGATAATAATGGCCTATTTACAAGCGGAGTAAACATAACAAATTGCTCAGCGTTTGCAATAACTTAAAGCTAAATTACCATATGGGGCCTATTAGCGGGTTTACTCTTAAGATTTAGAGTCAACCTGAAGTAGTCAACTTGGTGTATGTACATAATATAAGTATTCTAAATAAATGCTCTAAACAACATAATTATGTACTTACTGGAATTGTAAATATTTAATGTGTCTTTGCTACCTAAGCGAATGTAACGATATTGTGATAAAGCATAATAAAATTATCGGTTTACCTACGAAACTGGAAATCCCGGGTTGGGATCCCGGGGAATGTATCTCTTTCGGCTTATCAAACATAGTTGTTTTGTATGCATAGTTTATTTGTGTTTAAGTAAAAGTATTCATTATATACCTACCTATGTACGCTTAAACACCGTAGGATCTAGATCTATTTACTTATGGTAGTTCTTTGATATTAATTATAAACGATACAACAAATGAAAAATATTAGTCCATATTACTCGTAGTTGTTAAATAATTAAGCCTATCGACATAACTTGATTAGTAATTTAAAGTCAGGACATAATAACGAACAATATTTTACTCCCATTTAAAAGGTAATTAGGACATCAAAAAGAGAAATTAACGAAGCACGTACTCAAATGAAACTTCATAAAAATTCTGAATAATGAATCGGCTAGTGGACGTGTCGCGACTGTGAACGCTTTCGCATACAAAACTGAAATTAAAATTATGTTTAATGAAGATAGCTACGAGGATAGCTATCAGCTAACATTGAATCTTTTGTTGTCTCTGCCAGCAGGATTGAATGGGGGAATTCTTAATTAAGTGTTCGCGAGGCCCTCTCGCTTAATGCAATGACTTCACGGCTCGTTTAACTTTCATAAAATTCTCTTAGACTCAGCAATTTTTCCGACTTGGAGAATTATATTTTTACTTAAAAAGTGGTTCCGTTGTTGATTATTTAATAAAAGGTACTCAGACGAGCTTTAAATGTTGAACAATAAGTAATAAGTAAGTAGACTAATATGACATACGCACGTAACTATATGTTCATAATAATATTTTCATTTAATAATTCAAATCGAAAGGTTGTTGGCTAGAAGAATTAATTATAAAGTAACGGAATTCATAAATATGAAATATAAGTTGGTAATGAGAGAACGTTGTTAATTTGTAAATGGAATAAGAATAATAATGGTATAAAAATCATATGGCATCGAAGTAATTTCCCCTCATCGGTGTAATGGTTTCCATTACTCTCTTTATTACACCTATAAGGGAAATAAAGTTGCATGAAAATAATGTAAAAACCGACGCGCGAGCTATCAATCAAAATTATGTACCGATTAATGCCGACCAAGGTTTTATAATAGCCGGAAATTATCGAGGCGCGTGGTGGAAAAATATGACTATAATCAAAATAACTATATTAATTGTATATCAGATAAGAATACCTACCCACTTCTCGCCCATTTCAACTAGCTAAGCGGCCGGCGTTAGAAACAGTAATTTAAAAACATTTATTTAGAATTTGTAAACATGCTTGTAACCTAAATTCATTGCGTATTTCTGGCTAGATTCACGACTTTAACTTTCTTAAATTATCGGTGTATCATCTTTGATTCCGGCTCTTGTCTTCTCAGGGTCATCTGCAGTAAATGTGATTTTTATACGCGATCATGAACTGTAATACACCATTTTACTCGACATCGTGCGTACTTTTCAGTTATGATACAAAAAAAGTACGTCTCTAATGTCACGAAAAAAAATATGTAAATTGAGATTTCTCAGTTTAGTTACTCCCATATTAAAGGTATGAAAAATTCTGTAACGAATTTGAGGTTTTTTTTATCAGTTTCGTTACATTTCGTTTCATAAATTTAGTATGGGAGTAACTAAACTGAGTAGGCATTTAGGGTTCCGTAGCCAAAATGGCAAAAACGGAACCCTTATAGTTTCGCCATGTCCGTCTGTTATAATAATCAATTTGTGTATTATTTTAACTGAATTTTGTTTCTTAGACTTACTAATATTCCCAACTGTCAAAATGCATTGTGGATAGCTTTTACAAGACATATTGCACACGGGGTGGTCCAACCCTAATAAAGATCGATTATTATCATCTCCCTCTATGACTCACGTAATACCATAATTGATATAAAAGCCTATGCCTTTATTATTATGAAGCCCCCTGGTAACGCAGATTTAAAATGAGCAATTGTTGGATTATAATGATTAATCTGGCCTCGAGGCAAATATTTCACTTGTCTCGATGAAGACTATGCAATCTTTATTAATATTTTACTTTGCTAAATAAATGTTTACTTTCGTAAACCTTAAGATCTGGTGATTAATAAAAGAGTTAAAGATTAATCTTCCATTTATTTCAATTCGAAGTGTTGCAAAATTTTACATTTCGTGGAAATAGTACCGGCATGACAAGTTATTTTACCAAAGCCAAAATACATTTCTTTGAAATTGTATAATGGTGAACATTCCTACTTTTTATGTTTTACATTTTTGTCACCGCAGGAATGCCAAGGACGTTACTCATATTTAATTCAATCTACTTGTTAATGACAATATACGACTGTGCTTTTATAACCACGCACAAATGCTCCGTAAATTGATACAACGCAAACATACGGTGTGTATTTACACCAGGGTCGCCTAGCATGGTGGGGCAAACTTGGCAGACCTTCGCGTTCCACACGCCAAAAGTTATATTTCCTAAACTGTACAGTGTGTCTTTGATCCTAGGATTTACTTTAGCTTAGTTTTTAACTTGAATGTTGTAACGTTTTGCGAATTGCAATGTTGTCTTCTATTATTCTTCGTTGCGAGGGTGTAGCGGGTCAAATCGGCGCTCGGTAAAGAGCGGCGCGTGCATGCTGCGTTAGTTACGCTCGGGTCTCGCCTAATGAACGCGGGTGCACTTTACACGTGCAGTTTAAGACCCAATTGCTCCAACTATTAGAGGGTATTTGCAGGATTTAACATGGCAACTAATTGAAATGGCGTAATTGGGAGATAAAATAATCATTCAAAATATGGAAAATTTTATTGGCTTATTTAGCAGGAAGTAGAGATTCTAATAACGGTATTTTTGTATAGGCAATGCCGGGACTCCATATAGTACCGGTATTGGAAGCCCTAGGAAGAAGAGTTTTAAATATCATACAGGTCTGTAATCTTTTTTTTTATTTTATCAAAGCTAAATTGTTTTATATTAAACATTATTTTAGTTAAATCGACCAACTACGAGTACGAGTATATTATAATTTTTAGTAACAACTTGCAATAAAAATCGGAATCCTTAATCAAATGCGGGTTACTATACCGTTTATTGGTTAAGCACAACATCTTCTCGTCATTACTACTATATTTAGTTATTATTATAGTTAAACCTGCATTCAGTTGTGTTTGTCGAGTTTCGAAACGTAGCCAAATATACGCCTACATGTTTTCACCAAAATCTGCGTGCGAGGTGTAAACTCACATGCCGCCCGTATTAAAATTTATGACTTGTCAAAGCTAAATAGAGATAGCCTGCGCGTGACCCGGCGATTGGCTCGTAAATCAGAGAGCATCTAATTGCTTAGAGCGTTTACTTTGCCAACTGTGGGGTATGGAGAAAATAAATAAAACTGGGAAATTTACTCAGGTTGTTAAAAGTTTGTCTACGGATCAATAAGTGTTAAGGTAATTTTAGGACCTAGGGAATCCTTAAGTTTCGTATATCATAAGAAGCCTCTTTATAAAAGGTTTTATTTTATATATTTGTAAGGTATTCACAGACATTCTTTTTAACTTTTTCTAGGTAACGATCCGAAGTTTGATCATAATAATGAAATATGATTTTCATATGTTGTCATACATAACAAAGAAATATTTATGACTACGAATATTTACATTTTGTATTTTTTGAGAAATTATCATTACATACATAATAATGCTAATTGCTTAAAATGCGACAGTGAAATTATATTTATTGGAACCAATAAGTACCTACTCACACAATCAACTTCTATTGCCGAACACACACGTGAGGTGCCCCAACAAATGCAGCTGAAGAAACATTATACTTTTTGACCCCTACCCAACCTTTATTGTCATCGTATCTCCGTTGTCTGTGCAGCATCACATTAGGCCGGGATAATTTTATTCCCCCACAGTTTGCACCACAATGTTTAGTGATGTTGCGTAAACGCTACATCCCGGTCAATTTGATTCGCTGTAAATTGCATTTATTTGCAATTGGCACGGTTAGATTATGAGTATAATTGGTTCAGTATGGAATAGTTAAACGTTTGTCGAATTTACCATTTTATTATCTAGATAGTGGTATTTTGCTCTATAATAACTAAAAACTGCGGTATATTTTTTCAATCCAAATTTACCCAATTTTTCAATCAATGAATCGTTTGAAGTCAAAAATATTTTGTCAACACAAACACATATTTGCGAGCCTTTTTAGTAAAACTTCCACCTTGTGGCGAACCATAATTAATATGGACACTCACATTAGCTAGATTACTCAAATAGAGATACAAACAAATTCTGCATCCTATGGTTTGCAACAAAATCGCTATATTAGAAAAAAAGTAAATTTATAATAACAATGTATGAAATACGGAAATACGATAAGTTAATTATTAACAATGAGCAATTTTTTTTTTGAATATTTAGTCATATAACGATTAATTTACATAATAAGGTCCTGAATACACTGTATCTCAAACCGTGTGTTAAACTAACACCACTCATAAACCTTAACGACCCTTTACCAAAACAAGGTGTAACTACGTTTAATAAAATATTTATCTTAATAATTAGTAAAAACTCGCCAAGTCGCGGTTCATTTGATAAAGGTGCGTGTAAACGGCCCGTTGCGTGATAAGCCGGGGCATATAAATTAAAACATAATTGTGTTATCGTGACGCCATGCTTTAATGCATTTAGGACGTCGCGACGGAGCGTTTTAAACGTTACTACCTAGGAAAACCGAATGGGCTTTCATAGGAAAATTACTTGTAAAAAACGAACCTTTTTAATAACCAATAAATTCAGAACCTTGTTATGTAAAACTTTTATAGGAATATAATATTTAGCATCCCATCAAACCTATAATGGTGAATAGAGTACGAGAGGAGGCTTCAATCATCAATATACTTACTTAAGTACTTAAGTATGTACGAGTACACATGCAATAGGGTGGTTCACGAATGTATAAAAAAAATGGTTTAATATTTTGGCTCCACCAGTCTTTTCTAGTTCGATTATTGAATACACTACTAATATAGAAACCACTTGGTGGAAAAAGAAAAATATAAAAAAAGGTTTTAAGCCACCCTACCATACAATATCCAATAAATATACCGCCTCATTTGTTTTCTAAGTCCACTTACTTGTTTATGACAGAATACTAACTAAATGTCAACAATCTAGTGGCCAATGATTTCATGTCTTCACCCACCCATTGTTCAAGGTAGACCCGTCCCATTACTCACGTGCAAAATCAATATGTAAATAGGCTGAGACTGGCAAAAGACGCATACACAAAAGGTCTCAAGTTACCTTGAGTTCTTTTAACCTTAAGTCATTTTGGATGTATTGATCCCATTGTTCTGTGTGCTCCTAACAACTTGCATTAACTTGGTCTAGTTAAATGCATCTAAATTTGAGGCTTTTGCGTGGTATTGAAATTCGCGGACAAAACTTGGCCGTGCTGCAGTTTGGCTATTCTGTTCACTTTGGTAGAAAGGAAATTTAGTTTTGAACTCTCGAAACCGTCTTATTTGGTATTCATGTCTTTATAAATGTATTTTAATTCGGTTCCTATTAGACATATTGGCAATCTTTATGTTGTCATTAAAGGTAATCAGTCATCATCATCACCATCAGCCTATAATAGTCCACTGCTGGACGTAGGCCTCTCCTATTAACTATGCGTATAGACGCATTAGGAGATAAATGTCCATAATCACCAAGCTAGGCAAGCGGATTGGCGATCGCAGTAATTATAAATGGTAATTAGTATTTTTAAGGAATTGAGATTTTTTTAAAAGTTATACTTTATATAC
Organism: Thaumatotibia leucotreta; assembly: GCA_025490895.1. Taxonomy (NCBI): domain Eukaryota; kingdom Metazoa; phylum Arthropoda; class Insecta; order Lepidoptera; family Tortricidae; genus Thaumatotibia; species Thaumatotibia leucotreta. Next base: position 22,853 of record JALPQI010008960.1, read on the forward strand.
ACTGTGTTACCATGACCCTGGCTTTTACGAAAATGGGTCACAATAGGCAGGCATAACTAGCAATCGTTTTCAAGTATTAACATTTGTACTGCATCAGTAACGCGTGTACTGCTTAGTTGTCAAACGTTGTGAGTGGCTGCGATCTGTCATTGTCAAGTGCAAATTAACGATTAATTTTGTACATTGCTTCTAAATTAACTTTTGTTTGGAAGTTAATTGCTTTTAAAATTGGCATTTTGAATCGATTAATGTTCATGGTTTAGCTAAAAATCTGCATCGCATTCCTCGATTTCGATAAAAGCTAGTATCATGTTAACACACTGTATATTATAAGCCAAAATAAAAATAATCTCCTTTTTCTTTTTTCAAGTATAGCCACGTGTGGCAAAACTTAGATACCAACCTACGTAGTTTTCTATTTGTTGAGCTATTGCTTACATGTGGAGAAAATTATGCATTTATTCTTAAATTTGTAGACTAGTTACAAATTTAAGAATAAATGCATAATTTTTCACAATTTACACTTTCTAATCGCGTATCGCTAACATCAGAAATCCTAATAAAAAGTGTCGCAGTCAATGTATCGAAAATAACTAAGTCAATAAAAACGCGAGGGTCACCGTTTTTAGAAACGTTTTACCCTCGTAATATTTGTCTATTTTAGTTCAATACTTCCCGTAAATATTAAAAACTACTTACAGTGCGGATGTGTCCATTAGCACCGACTCCCCCTCGTGTGTAACATCCATTGTTTTTGATTGGTAACATGTTACACAAGTGTATGCCGGCTCTGTAAAAGCGTAGTTCATAATTTATAGTTTTCGATAGTAAATCAGATCATATTTAAAATTTGTATAACGATTTGAAACTACTTGTTGCTGGGTCTACTTAAATAAAGATTCGTTTGACTTGACGTTGTCTTCGAGTGATCTGAGTAGGCTCATTATAAAAGAACCAATTTTAAGGGATCTAGAAAAGAGACACGCATAAAATAATTGAGTTTTCCAGAATCAAATTTTTTTTGTCAGAAAATTATATTTCTCTTTACGGTTTTAATACATAATTACTTTCATCTGCACGAATCTGAACAGAACCTTGCTACAATTACAATTAATGATAACAATCCAATATCTCGGTGATGGTATATAATTTAGTAAATCGACGGCATAAAATAAACGTTAACAGCGCTCAAGTTACGTTTCACAAGTTGTCACGCATTTTATTCGGTGTAGCGTCGAAAGGAGCCGAGGCTAAAAATAGCGGTTCAGAACTTTTTAATAGCGTAAGGCGCTCTGTTCCGTCGGCGCCTTCCAATATCCCCGGTGACGTTTATGACTTTCAGCACAAATTGCCGCTTCATTTAATGATATAATTTAAACATACTTTGGAACACTCAGACATATTAAAATGACACTGGCTTTGTTGTAGAAATAAGACAGAAATCCTTTTTTTTCACGCGAATAAAATTAAAAAAAATCTTTATTTGAAAACTCGTTTCTTGGTTTTGCCTAAAGTTAATTTAACGATGGTAAATTAGCTGTCAAACTTTGGTTGAAGTTATACTTAATATCTCAAGCCACAGCCCCGGATGACAAAGAAATAATAACGTTGAACTTAACCCGGCATTCGCTGACGCTAACGATAACTTGGCTAGAGCTAACTTAGATAACTTTGGCTCGGTATCGGGTGCTAAGTCAGCCGAACTAACCGTTTTGTGGTACTAAAACTTTGCCCTCAAGTTAATCCCAAGCTTAGTTATTCCCTTGTTACGATACGATGTCTGCTTACCGAAGTGCTGTCGAAGTTGGCTTCCAATTTTTGTAAGATGTTGTTCCTGTGGGACTTAATTTAATATGGGTTGCCTTGGTTTCTTGTAATTATAATCTTATGTATATAATATTTTTTATCTATCTAATTAAACAGTAATAGTAAACAAAAATATTTTTTGTGTTAGAAATAAGAAAAAAAATATTTTAGTGTTTTTTTTATAGAATTAAAAACTGTTCCTAAAGCAAAGGAAAGCAAGCAAAAGAAGGTAAATAATCATAAATTAATTATACATATTGCATATTTGCAGGGGCTTATTAACCTAACTACTTAAAAAGTGATTTGTAATAAAAACGACGTATCAAGATCACTTTACCTCTTTCTAGCCGGTAATATTGACAAAGACGTGGTGCATCGTAAAAATACGGGCTGGCAAAAATGGAGAGAGCTTACAGGAGTACTCTGTGACCCAAGAATGCCCATTAATATAAAGGGCAAAGTATATAAAACCGCCGTGAGACCGGCTATGTTATATGGTGCAGAATGCTGGCCTCTCAAGAATCAACAATCCGAATAACTCCACGTCGCTGAAATGCGAATGCTTAGGTGGTGTGGTGGCGTAACAATCTTGGACAAAGTCCCAAACCGCTACATCAGGGGCACATTCAAAATAAGACCCATTCAGGAAAAGCTAATAGAAAAACGACTCCGATGGTACGGCCACGTCATGAGGAGTCCAGAAGACCATATGACCAGAAAAGTACTGGAGTATAAGTCTAGACCGAAAAAGGCTGGGCGACCCCGACTTACATGGATGTCCGTAATTAAGAAAGGCCTAGAGAATAAGAATATAGACCCAACTACGATCCAGAACAGATATAATTGGAGAAAATTGATTAGGAGACCCGACCCCAAATGAAAATGGGATAAGGCCAGATAAAGAAGAAGACTTTACCTCTTTCTAGCGCTAAAACGCTAAAACTATATATAGTTATAAGTCTGTATAAAATCTACCTTTAAACTTTGAAATCTGTCTATGAAAGAAACATAAAATTGATTCTGGATATAAAACTAGAATCACACTTAGTTTATTTCACTTACACTACACAGTAAGTAAAATACTATTTGTTATTATATCTATCAGTTTTTTTACCTTAGTCCTATTTGTTAGAAAGTACCAAGGTTGAAAATACCTTACCTTTTGTCGTCAGTTGGAGGAATACGAGGCATAATGCATATTGATGGAGCCATTACGTTGTTTCAGGTAAGCTCATCTTTCATTAGCTTGAAAGGGTTACAGTGTAAGGGTGGAAAGGGTAATAAAATTGGAAACTTCGATTTATAGGTTTAAGAAAGATTAATAGTTCTGACGTTTCCTCTGTAATGCGGGTGATAAGTTCAAGCGATTAAGCAATGTATTGTCTTGTGTTATTTAAGATAATTATAAGAAGTTTGTATTTACTTGGATGGGGAATAACAAATTGTTGTGTAATAATTGAATAAGCTGGTCATTTTTAAGTTTAAAAAAGCTATGTTTTGGTGTAAGGTAACATTGATTTGAATGAATTTCATATTAAATACGTTATACTTACACAATTCGAAAGTTTGATGCCATACCTAATTATAATATTCTTGTAGATCGCTCCTTGAGGTGAAAATTTGTAACTTATAATGATATACGATGAAATATTTGTTTCTGAATGCTAAGTTTCTCTACTACCCGTAGTCCCATCACGATTCGGCATTATAATTGTCAATTTCGTTTTTTTTTGTTTAATACCTGTTGCGGTCTTCATAAACCTCTTTAGTTATAGTATTTTCTAATATTTTACGAGTAATCTTTTAAATTTGACACTGCCTCTCATTAGTATAAATTGAAAATGAGAGAAAATAATGTCTTGATAAAGAAAATACTGCTACCCATAAATTTTTGCGTCGGTATCAATATTCATCAAACATATAATTCCAATACAGTCATGGTTTTGTATTGTAACTATTTTATTCAGGGATACCTTTTTTACTACATACGTAAAGTCCATTAATTCTTAGTTGTCTTATCTAATAACAACTTTATAACCTAAAAGTACACGTTTTCTGTTGTAAACTGCTGTTACCTTGATTAAAAATTAAGTAATATACTAATCACTACGGACGGACTGTACAAATACGGACTCAGGTATTTTGATATAGGCAAATATGACTGCCTGCTCAGTAGTGCTCAGGATGAATGGACTTTACTTAGATTCTTAGAAAGTACAATTACATTTTGAACTATTAGAATACTATAACACGATTTAAATTGTTAACTATTTCAATGTACACGTGTTTCAATATGAACAGTGCAAAACGTTCAGTTCAGACGAAATGGATATACGGTAAAGCTTTTAACAACGCAACCATCCCGCTCCCTCTCGGTAAATATAACAGACAAAGCATTACGTAGAATGTATAGCGCTTGGCTTAATTACACCTCCGGCTAGGAAATTACTGACATGTAAGGGCGGCGTTATACTGTGTGCTCTACAAATTGTCAGTAATGACTTGTGATGTTCACTGTACATTGGAAGCGAAACTAATGTAATTATCGTGTTATGATACGCGACGGTAATTCAACTTGCATGCTCATAGTTGTTCTCATTAATTGGACGATAATTGCTGTTTAATTTTATTGAAATCGGCGACGAAGAAACATGTTAATACCTACACGATGATTTTGACGTGAAGGTACTAGCGAAGGTTACGCAGAGCAATTTTAATTACAGAGAAAACTAAAAAATCACGAAAAAAATCTCCTAATGGATATGAATCAATTATTGATACTTAACTATAAATGAAGGATGAATATTAAGTAAACTCATAATTTCTTCCTCGTCTCCGTATTGAAATATGCTTAGCGTGGTTACGCTAAGCATATTTGGTCCAAGAATCACCGTAATTAAGGTACTGAGGACGGTTGTCCTCATTACCTTAATTACGGTGATTCTTGGACCTTGTTTGATAATATCGTCATCATCATCACGTCCACTGCTGAACATAGGCCTCCCCCAAAGATTGATAATATATTATGTTAGTTATTGTTAATTACGTGTATGTTATTATGATGACAACTATGATGGTACAGTTTCGTGACATGTGTCTTTGAAGAATGTGACAACCGTTTCGTGGACGATAGGTGACCATGACATCATCATCAATACATATCATCTGTTTAAATGCAGAACAAAGCATTTTGTTAAAACTTTTTTAGCAAATAATTTTCTGTGCCATAGAAATAAAACAGTTCGCAAAAAAACAACTTCAAGGAAACCATTGGGTCTGCCTTTTTAAATATTTAACACTTCTCAGTTGTTGAACCACATTTCGAAAGATATGATACACATAAATGCACATAAATTTTGATTTATTCAATATCTGTATCTATTATAATCTGGACGGACCGCATCACCTGCGCTGAGATAAAGGTTCGCTTTTTTGCATATAAATAGTGTTTCCGCCGAAATGTATCCCACGCGACCACTTTCGCTAGACATTAAAACAAATGGCACGCCATAATAGTAAACGGCGAATAAAACATCTTTTATTCCTCTCGTCAGAGTAGCGAGATTCAACAAGTATCTTGTATCATTTAGTGCGCAGGTTCCTTTAGACGCAAAGACGGAAGTTCTGTGCAAACTTTGTACGTTCACAGCATAGTAATACCTTAATAATGCCGAAACAGCGGGTTTTATGTTTAATCAACGGCATTGTAGGAAGTGTGCATGTCTTTGTACGATGACTAGAAATAAAATATAGTACAATTAAACAACGATATTAATACAGAGTTAGATACGTGAACGTGAAAGAAAACTTTATTTAGTCATTGGTTCAAAAAATATCAAGTGTAATAAAAACAAAAAGTCGTCTGAATTGCCGTAACGGGATCAACTTTAAAATAGACATTCCTACCGGAATTCAATATGAAAAAATGTGTCCGAAATACATTTTATTGCGATATTAAACGTTTTTGTTCGACATTAGTTTAATAATGTCGGTGTAGTTACTTACGACATCGATGTTATTAACCTGATTTAGAAACCTTTCGTTCCTGCAGATGTTAAAATAATATTCTTTATGTGCCCCTAGGTAGTTATATATAATTGGTATACCTAATATTAAATTAAATGTTTTATTATAATAACATACACTATAAAACTATCGTCCAAATACGTAATATATTTAAGTATGTGTAACATGTACGTGTGGATGCACTTAAAACTTTGTCAGCAAAGCACCTGATGCAACGTCGAGTAAAACAACAATAAGATCCATAAACTAAAGGTTAAGTCATAAAAGCTACATTGTTACTTACCTGACCCTATAACGCATAATATTTCGAGTTTTTTTATTAACCTTACAAAATATTTTCTTATGATATCGTTATTTGAAAGTTCAGCAGGTTTATCGAATATTGTTATGACTGTGGCCATCAACTGTGATAACTTGTAATTCTTGATTCATGTCTCGATCAGTATTTCTTCATACCCTTAGCAGATAATTCTAGAGACATGCAGAAAATCATCTTACAAGGTAACGAAGCATCCCACGTCCCTCTCAAATCCATAGTGCTATTCCGCAAGGATTTCATTGAATACTAATTCAGATAGATTTCTGATTTAGAGCAAGGAACTTGAGCTTAAAGATCACATACATTTATTAAAAAAAGAAGCTTTGAACATTTGAGGTTAATTTATTTGGACGATAACATAAAAAAAAAACCCGCCATGTATGCCGGGCCATGCTCATCGTAGGGTTCCGTATTTATTCAAAAACGGCTGTTTGAAATAATTTTATTTCTAAAGTATTATAATTATAAGCCCACTATTCATGTTTTATGTTCACGAAAATATTGCCTTAAGAAAAAACTTTCTTTTGGGACCCTTATTCTTTTTTAATGACCTATTGAACGATAGTTCACACTATATGATTACAGTAAATTAAAAAAAACACCCCCACTTTACTACTAGGTAGGCTACCAAAACATTTTTTTTTGCATTTCATTGTAGTTTTCTGTAGGCTTGATTAATTAAAATACATGTACCAAATTGCAAATTGTTTGTACTACCATCGGCCACTGAACTATGCTGCGGACAGACGGACAGAGCGAAACTGTAATATTGACATAAAACCCATATTTCGTGATTTTCGTATACATGGTCACATAAACTATAAAATTATGTAGTAGATACACACATAAATAAGTTTATTTGCATGTAATGATTAATATAAGTACAAAATGCATACTAATGAATTATGTACCTACTCAACAAGTGAACTGCACGAAAAAAGTTTATTGGCCCAAATCTCTCTGGCTAAGGATAAACATTTAAACAGAAATAAGGATAGCTTCTGGTTCTGAATTGACAAGAAAATCGTATTACCTTCTAAATAACGTCTGTGTTGGTACACGAAGGGCAATTTATTACAGAATAGCCGCGAGCTAGACTAGTGACAGCGCCCCGTTCCGCCTACCGTGCCGCGTCGTTGCAAATCAGGTGCGTGGGCCCCGATCCCGTCTGAAACACTTGTATTGTGGACGACTTGCGAAATTTATAAATGATTTTATGTTGATGCGAAGTATATTAATGATGTATACTTCGCGTGGTCCGTGCAGGACATTTATCTGTCTTGCGTCTTTATGATTTCGCAACAATAAGAAGAATACGCCCACTGACAGTGACAGAATTCCCTTTGATAAATGAAAATGTGATGCTTGTTTTGGAATCAAGAGTAAATAAATACAATGCAGGTAAACATACAGTGTGTGTATTTTATACGGGTGAATAATTAATCCAGCATCCTACGAATCGTATAAGATAATCATTTCGTTAAATTTTGTTGTTAATTAGGTTTAATGATTTTTCTAAAATGCAACCCAGTAGCAATGTATGCCGTCCAACTCACATGATATTCATATGACGTCTAACTATAGGTGAAAAAGTTAAGAAAAGCTCCTGTTGTATGTGGTTGTAATCTATCCATATAGGCATTTGTTTTGTTTGTGTTCGCTTTTTAAACATGTATTGTCTATTTGAATAGATCACTACTACATACAACAGGTGACTTACTTAAGTTTTTTACCTATACTTATGTCGACGTTAATTAATGTGGCTACCAGTGGATGCAATACATTGCTTGCTCAATTATTTTGTATGAAAAAAATACCTTAATTTCCTAAAAAATTATGTAAACAGGTTCCCAAGGTCCGATAGTAAACGCCATTAAAATATTCGCCCATATCAAATACATAAATACCTTTTATTTGCATACAATAAGTAAGTATAATATGTATTATCGTTTCCAGTCATTATAAAGAAGAAATCATTTGAATTTGAATCCAAGCCTAATAAAAATCTCGAATGATAAGTCAATTTTTTTAACTTTGTGAATCATTGTAGCACTAATAGTTACCATTATCATCCAAACAATTTTTTTTATCTAGTCGTTTAGTTGATTAACTACAATATGAACGATAAGTATCATACATCATATTTATTATGTTTTAGGCGTACATTATATAATTATTAATTGCCAAAATGTTGCGTTACCTATTCAGTTTTTTATACAAGATTGAGCAAGTTACACAATTTCATTAACATCCCTTTACTGCCTTCCAAAGTTAAACACGTCCCTACTTGGTCATTGAACCGTCGGCCAAACTTAGTTACCTAAACAAACAACTGCGAGCCCTAGTCAACAATGCCGACTTACTATCTTTTTACTGTGAATGCATTAGACCCTATGCTGGTATTATCATTATTATCGTTGCAATTATGAGATTTTGAATGACGGTTCTTACTCTTGTAAAGCTGCAAAATGCAGAAACTGTAGTACCTAAATATTAACATAGATCATCATCATCAGCAGCAGCCTATGATAGTCCACTGCTGGACGTAGGCCTCTCCTATTAACTATGCGTATAAACACATTAGGAGGCAAATGCCCATAATCGCCACGCTGGGCAAGCGGTTTGGCGATCTCAGTAATGTGTCCACTATGATGACGCTGCTGCCCATCATCAATCTTGTAGAATGGTCAGTGACATTTCAATCCCTTAGTCGACTCTTACGACACCCGCAGGAGGAGTTGGGGTGTTGACAAATGTATTCTTACTGCCGTCACCACACGGCCGACATAGATAGAGCCATGAAAATAGCTTAGTCGAACCTATTAAAATATATCGGTTATTATTAGATTACTAACATTTCAAACGAGTAGGTAATAAAAACTATAAATTTAATTGTAATCCAATATTAAAGCATTAAAATCATTTGCTAGATTTGAATTACTAGGTATTAAAGAAGTAGTAACAACTTGTCATGAAACCAAATATATATTAAAGTTGTATAAATCTACGTTATGTGTGAAATTAAAAACCATTCACCCTTTCCGCCAACATTGCATCACAAAGTTCGCTCAGATACAGCGTCCCGACACATTGACACCTAAAATTGGATTTAACGCAGCCGACAGCAACTAGAGTGCTCTTTTCTGCACCAACACGGTGCTGGCAGGCGCCCGCCATCAAATTTTATCAACCTTATTGACAACGTTTTGGCGCGACGTCAGTTGCCTTCGACGAGCACCAATAAACGTCGAAACGGCTAATACCGAAGCAATAAAAACAAAAATTATAACAACAACATTTTACAACGCTTTTATTAAAAATAGCAAAGTGAATAACAGTCCAAGTTTTACGATATGTTTCATGTATGAAAAAATGTTCGCAATAATTAGAATACTCAATGTAAATAACTAATTTGATTTGTACTGTTTAGTAGTTCCGTACACCATTACATTATAGCTTATAGATTATTATGAATTCCGAATTAAAATCTCACATACTAGAATAAACTCGGGGGCATCGGTTCGAATCCCACCTCGAACATAATGACTTTTTAGGGTTCCGTAGCCAAAACGGTTAAATGTCCGTCATATCCGTCTGTCCGACTGTTACATTACAGCCAATTTACTCGGAAATTATTTAAATAGTAAAAAAATAATATTTTTAGTAGATATGGTGCCTTTTTTAGGCTCTAGAACGAGAAGTGGGTCATTTTACGTCTGTTCCAAAACTTCCATCTGTACTAAAAAACGTCGTACGAGACACGTGCAAAAACGAAATTCGTAACCCGTGTCGATTTTCATGTTTTTCGCACTTGTGTCGTATTAATAATGGATTTTGTTTTCGATGTACATAAGCAATTAAGCATGTGGGGTATCAACAAAAGTTCTCATAAAATAATGTCAAGGTTAATTGACGACATTTTTCTTAAAGTAAATCGGTTCCTAAACTCCCTCTCTTTTATTGAACTACGGGATATAAAAAAGGCGATGCATATTAATAAACTATTGCAATAATTTTTGGTTTGATCAAAGTATCTCTTATGGTATTTTGAGATAGGTTGGAACGCACGGAAACCTTTGTGCATGAGTCCTACTCGCACTTGGCCGGTTTTTTCTTTGTTGCTGATATCTTATGGCTACCTTTCACCATGCGCGGAGCGAACTCATTAATGACTTCTTTTAACGTTCACGCTCGCGGACCGGTGGAAAACGACAGTTAATTTAAAATACTCGTATATTTCATCTATGTAATGTTATTGCTCTAGAAGTGAGTACCATCTTTAAAATAAACATCGCCATACGTTACATTGTTAATGTTGACTTGAAACAAAATGGTATAACCTAAGAACAAACAAGTTTAACATTGAAAATTCCAAAAGACACTGATCATAAATTTAAAGAACAACCCCTTGAGAGTTCTATGCAGCTCCTATTTACAAGTCTAGTGTTCCCAACAACAGTGGCATAAATTATATTGGTTCGAATTAATTGGAATTTGCTGGGACATTTTGGGCCTTAGTTGTTCCAGTTTAGAGTACAGTTTTGATAACGGTCCCTGTTCTAATTTCGTCTCCTTATCGTGATATTAGCGGCGGCAGGTGAGACCCCGGAATACCTGTATGTGCAAGTGTGTAGGTGTTTTGAAACTATGTGCATTAGCAAAGTACGTCGCTTTGTTGTCATGTCTAACGTGTTGTGTAGAAGATACCATTCCCGGTACATATAATGTGTATTACAGTTTTATGTTTGTTATACGACGTTGTGCACAGTCACATTGCGCAGAGTTTTGGAAGTAAGTACAATTTACCTACAATCCTACATATACGACAGGGAACTAGATATAAGGGTAATATTCTCGGTTTGTTTTAGGGACGTCGAAATTCCGGCTGATACTAAATATGAAAACTAAATACATGAAATTCTTTATCTTTTATTACCTTTCGTATTTCGATCATTATGAATGGTAAGAGACAAAAAAACTCAATGCAAAAACACTTCGTGAGGAAATTGTACCTTAATCCCAACAAATGAGTTTGATTGATTGATTGATTGTATTTTGCAGTAATTTTCGTAAAAGCTAGGGTCTTTGCTGATTATCGGGACCATGTTACTGTACTAGGGGAACTAGGGGATCCTGAGCCAGTTAAAATCCGAGATAGACGCAAGGATGATGATGACGATGATGATGATAAAAAGAGAAAATATAGAGAATAACGCAATGGGTATCTAATTTAATAAACGAATATTATTAGCGATGAAATCATTGATAAGTCGGGGAACAATTTTCACAGATCAACCTATACACTTATACAGCCTGTATCTAAGCAAAGTGTATTTTAGTCGGCGATGATGATACATACATTTATTATCATATCCGTGTTCATTACACAGTATGTCATTACCAGCAGGCTAAGCACATGATCGGTGCGACAGTATGTCGCCGCGAGATAGATGTCCCGTCCTTCACTAACTGTATTAACAAAAGAGGGACGGGTAGACTATCTCGCGGCGAGATACTGTCGCGCCAATCATGTGCTAAGCAGGCAGGATTTTAATCCGAGGCCTCCAGCTTCATAGACAGTCATGTCCACTACTAACTAGGCTTCGAGTAATAAACGTCATAACAACTAGCATGGATAAAGCATAAAAAGGTGTCTACCTGTATAAAATTTATACCGTAAATTACAACGTAAACAATGTCGGCGTAGGATTTAATTAAAATGTAAAAGGTTCGCTCCCGTTGGCACCGACTTGTTCATTGTTTACTAATATTAACACTAACAATGAAAATTACCGGCAACATACACTGCTCGCTAACCCGGGTAATCCCGTGTGAGTAACGGTGGCGGGTGCGTTCCGCTTGGAACTCATTAATTTGCCCCACACGCCGCGTCCCGGGATTTGTGGAATTACTATTGTTTATGCCACTGTCGACTTAAATAATGTGTGTTCTACATTTTACCAGCTCCATTTTCATTATTGGGATACACGAACTTATTAATGTGTTTATGATAATTATTCGTAGCTGGTTCCTGAATGTAAGATAGAGTAGCACTTATTATTCGTCCCAAAAATGTTCAATTGTTGATGGTAATTGAGAAAAGTAAATATTGTCACCTTGTTTTTTTAATAAATCCAATCATTATGTAACTGTACAATTACATTTACCAGGTACCGATTTTTTAATAGCATGTTGTCGAGCGTTGTACGTTAAGGGCAATATAATATGGTAGGTAAAATTACAGTATATTTACCTTCCTCATTTTATATTTTTTACTAATAGTAGCTATCTATATATTTTAAAGTTTTCAGAAACGGACTTTGAACGGCTGAAATACAAACAAAGGTACCTACTACATTTAAAAACTCATATCCATTACACTTTATTTCCACCCACTCGGAGAACGCTCATTATTTCGCTATTAACACCTCGTCTAGACTTGTAATTGGACAAAAACAATCACTAACTGACCCCAACAATCCCTTAAAAGCTCATTTTACGGCACTAAATTCTTACTTTATTTCTTGTCCTTGGTACTCTTAAGTCTAAATTGCTTTTTAAACTTGTATGGCATTATCCACACTCGGTGCCGGAGATAATAGTGATAATAGTGCTGTGAACGGCGCCTTGCACTAAATAATATAAGCTACTAATTAACTAGTGAAACACGTTTTAGTAATGGCCTAAATAAAGGCTTCTATATTTTTGTGTAAATGTTATTAGAGATATCGCAACACAGTAGTAGTATTAGCTAACTTACCTACATTATTTTACTTACATTGCTCAGTGTTTAAAACTTTCAATCGGCATAGGCCTCAATAATCTTAACGGATAAATAAAATATTAAGGCTTATTATTAAACCTTCATTAGAAAACATTTGTTACAAATATTACAATATACATTTATTACAATATACATTATGAACATAAAATAAGATATTTAAAGCAAAATGCAATTGCTAAATGCCAACAGCTTAATTGACATACATACATAATTACGTTTCAAATATACTTATAAAAATTGGCTCAAAAAGTATAATCAGGACCACCTTGTTACCTACTTACTTCATATAATCAATTAATACTAGTAGTTATACTAGTAGTATTGCAGTATGTCCTTATGTATACAAGACAGTGACTGAGCGAGCGAAGCGACTCAGTTTGAGATTAAGCTAAAAAAAAATGTCTGGATGTCCCACAGCGAGATAGCTGCGTAACTTTCTCTCTATCCTTCTTACACTAATTAATACATGCGGAATAAACAGAAGGTAAATTACGAAAACGTTTAATTTATTTTTTCATGCGGCCTACTCATGACATGACACTAATAGGTTGAAGACACATTTATCAGCATGCGTGCGCATTCTGTCTAATGAAATTGTCCGTTTGGTATGCATGCGTACGCATGCGGAAAGCTAGACGCGGTCTTGATACTAAACTGACATTTTCTATGGACGAAATGCGTACGCATGCTGATAAACGTGTCTTCTCCCATAGTCGCATTTCTCTACCAATTCTTGTAGAATTATCTAAAAATTAAATTTTTCATAAGCGCAAGAGAAGGAATTGATTAGGATAATTTACCTTATGTATAAATATAATTATAAGTATATATCAGAAAAGGGTGTATTGTATTCTGGCCATTTTCCCCAACTCGACATCAAACTATATTTATTGATTTAAACTTTCAAGTTGATCACTCATTTTTTAAAGACAAACGGGTCTTATTCGCGTGAACTTACGCTTAATTATATCCTGACGTTTCGGGCATGACGTTACAAACTGTCTTCGACAGCTTGCTGTCGACATCAAACTGCCTTAATTGCCTATTTTGCTTAGTCCCAACGCTGGCCCAATACGTGTTGGGAACTTCTGACTCACACTTGCATTTCTTCGCAGATGTATGCAGGATTCCTAACGATATTTTCCTTCACCGTAAAGCACTTGTGAATATCAAATGATGGGAGTAAGCGGACAAAGAGTGTCACCCATGAAACTACTACTACTAATACTATGTTATGCTACGCTCCTGTTTCACTCTGTACTAGCAATGTACCTACAAGTAGCAGAACATTCTCAAAATTGCGGGAATATACTCGGAAATTTCCGGAATGTTCATGAGAATTTAAGAGTAAGTTCTCATTGAGAATGTTTCCATGAGAACTTATAAAAAAGTGTTATGAAGAATATTGTATTTCACAATTGAGTAAACAAGGCATACAATACAAATATACCTTAAAAGGCATGTAGTTATATGCAACGGCTTTGGCATGATTAGATAGTTTGTAAATAAATTGCTGTGAACATTCTCTATAGAAGTTTCGCAATTTATGAAACTTCTCCTCGGTATTGCTACTCTGTACTCCTTTCTAAAGATTTCGTTGTTAAGTGGCGTGCGCCATAACATAATAGCTGCCATACGAGGAACGGTAAAAACGATGTGTTTTTACGTCTCATCGATGTATTTTGCAATGAATCAAAACAAGCAGTTTAATCATATTATTTACTTTATATTAATAGGACGAATCGCAGTTGGCCAGGATTTGCCTCATTCAATTTGCGCGGATACATTTTGGCATGCAAAAGCGTCAGCAATCCCGGTAATTGAATCGTGTTTTTGAACAACGCCAACGTACGATGTTCGTTGAACAAATATTTGGATTACTGCATGAATATTCTGTGCTACTGACATTGTCACGAAGGTTTTGATGATGATGATGAAAATAGTTTAATATCTTTTTCTCAAACATGCAATGAAATATTGTTGTAGGGCATTTTCGCGAGAAGAGATACAAAAACTTATTTTTCTGAAACAGGTAAATTTTATGTTTTTCCTGCTCAGAATCACGAGCTCTTTCCATCCTACTAGAAGAAAAAAAGGATCATCAGAAGTTCATGTCATTATTTTTTCTTCCCAGTCGCGATTCTAAACAAAATGAATTCCACACAGCTGAAGTTTATAACATGCGTTTTTCTTAACAGGCATCAATTCCAAACAATCTTGTTTCTTCCTAGTCGCGATTCTAAACAAAATGAATTCCACACAGCTGAAGTTTATAACATGCGTTTTTCTTCACAGTCATCAGTTTCACACAATCTTGTTTCTACCTAGTTGCGATTCTGCACAATATTATTACCACACAACAGACATTTTTCGCACGAGGTTTTCATCACAGTTATCAGTTCCACACAATCTTTTTTCTACCTAGTCGCAATTCTGCACAATATTGTTGCCACACAATATACATTTTTGGCACGTGTTTTTCTTCACAGTCATCAGTTCCACACAATCTTGTCTCTGCGTAGTCGCGATTCTGCACAATATTATTACCACGCAACTGAAATTTTTCACATGCGTTTTTCGTCACAGTCGTCATTTTCAGACAATCTCGTCTCTACCTAGTCGTGATTCTGCACAGTATTAATACCACGCAACATAAAATTTTCACATTCATCATTTCCGGATAATATTGTCTCTACTTATTTTGTTATTGTAATCGACACGAGTTACGAATTTCGTTTTTGCACGTGTCTCGTACGACGTTTTTTAGTACAGATGGCCCTCCGAAGTTTTGGACCTGACGTAAAATGACCCACTTCTCGCACTAGAGTCTAAAAAGTACACCATCTGTACTAAAAAAATTATATAACTTACTTATAAAATGAGTTATGCTGCTCTGGTACCGATTCGATTATATAATTTTCATTACCCACAACATTTCAAAGATAGGTTCCAAAAGCTGTATTTGCTAGCCTACGATCATGCGCGCCTGGTACCATATTTAGATAATGCATACGAATCCGTAATGGACACTTTGGTCTTGATCTCTATTCACTGTTATTAGGATTCAAAATGTATAATGGGTTAATACTGTGCAGAATCGCGACTAGGTAGAGACGAGATTGTCTGAAAATGACGACTGTGACGAAAACCGCATGTGAAAAATTTCAGTTGCGTGGTAATAATATTGTGCAGAATCGCGACTACGTAGAGACAAGATTGTGCGGAACTGATGACTGTGAAGAAAAACACGTGCGAAAAATTTATATTGTGTGGCTACAATATTGTGCAGAATCGCGACTAGGTAGAAAAAAGATTGTGTGGAACTTGATGACTGTGAAGAAAAACTCGTGCGAAAAATGTCTGTTGTGTGGTAATAATATTGTGCAGAATCGCGACTAGGTAGAAAAAAGATTGTGTGGAACTGATGACTGTCGAGAAAAACTCGTGCGAAAAATGTCTGTTGTGTGGTAATAATATTGCACAGAATCGCAACTAGGTAGAAACAAGATTGTGTGGAATTTATGACTGTGAAGAAAAACGCATGTTATAAACTTCAGCAGCGTGGAATTAATTTTGTTTAGAATCACGACAGAAAAAATAATGTCATAAACGTCAAATAATCCGAGAGCATGTAAAATGTATGAAAAATGTGGGACCATTTTTTTCTTGTACTTTTTTTCTCTTAGATTGAACGAACTCGTTATTCTGAGTAGGAAAAACATTAAATTTACCTACCTTAAAAAAAATTTTTTTTGATCTCTTCTCGCGAAAATGCCCTGTTATGATCCTTACAATAGGCTGCGAAGTATGACGTTTGAGATGCGACTAGGACAAGAGGTCGTTAATGAAATTTAATACAAATCTTAAAGGCCTAGGCCGGCAAAGTGTTTTAATTTCATTCCACATAAATTTGTATCACACAGGCATCATTACATTCTGCCACTATGTAATACAATGATATAAAAAAGCTTTGATGTTTCTGTTATTTATCTCATTGCATGTTTGAGAAAAGCACTATACATACCTCGGCCATCAACCCCTCTCGTCCCGGCCTCTATTGTAATGTACTATAAAATAAGGTAACACATCTTTTTAGGATCTATCAATTTCAACATTGTTTTTGAACGCTTTGGTATGACAATCAGTTATTTACTTTTCGCAAAATCGATAGAACCCATAGAGATTTGTGTTGGTAATAATCTGTTACGTCATCTGCCTACCCGCATCATACATCGTCGTAGCTAAAGGTGACATTCACCAACGTCGATACAAGCATCTCCGGGGAAATTACTCACCGCTGGAGTAGAGCTGTAACTGGGTTTGCGCCTCGCAACTCCGAAACTGGGTCTGATATGTATTAAAAGGCAATTGTGGTGGGCCATTTAAGCACGGTGACTTGCTGAATGTTTTACCTTGTTTTTTTGCAAACAGTCTGCTTTTTATGAAGCCCTTGTGGGTTAAGATTTCTTAAGTTGTGTATTTCAGTTTCTGTTTAGTATGTACCTATTGTGATGCAAAATAAATTAAATTCCAAGTAATTAATAAAAAATAAACATGTCATTTTATTTCAATATCAATTTACCTTAGTAAAGTTTACACAAAGTTTTGAATAACATTAAAAATATGTACATTAATAATATAAATACATTAATAACATGGGAAAAGTTTTATCACTAAAATTCTTTTTTAAGTAGTGAGGCATTTTTTTGCAGATTTGGCCAAAACTCCTAACTACATAATTATGTTATCTCTATCATGTTTTTTAGCAATAGGAATTTGCTGTTAATTTTATTCCCTTTCCTTATGGGTACCTTGTATGTCTGATTTAAAGTAACCCATTAATTTTATCATACTGTCTCAAAAATTATATTCCAACAAATAGGTACAATTCGTCTTTTTTCCAAGGGCTTGATATCATTTTGAAAACTAAATCACCATGTACACTAAAAATAGATAGACTAGACTTGCTGATTCAGCCAATTGTCAGATTAAATGAAATTATTTCGAACTCGGATCGAGCCCAGTAAAATATGCAGAGCCAGTTACATCCCGGGTTTTTCCGAACGCAAATAAATCTGTCAATTTCACTCGGTATCCCGTTGCCTATTCACTACTCCGCTAGTGAAGCTTGGGGACTGGATCCTCGAAATCACTCGACAAAATTACTTTCGATGTTTTGTAAATTTCTTTTACGGATTAAAGTCAAATATATAAGTTTTGAGTACTAATCTACATTCAGGCTTTTTCATCTTCTCGACCATTTTGTCATAGAATGAACTATAGGTTAACATGCATAGGATATACATATATGTAACTACATTTAAATATAAGTTAGGTTAGGTTAGGTAAGACTAGTTAGATTTAATATATTATTATGAATTGTACAGTTTTTAAAATAAATTAAGTATTTGATTAAGTAAAAAAAAAACTATATTATACTGTGTAGCGGATAAACTAAACTATTTAGGGGGCTCTCACAAGCGTATATTGAGAATAAAAGTACAGGGTGTTTCCTGAGTCGTTAATAACTTTACGCACACTATATACATGTAAGTCATACTGAAGAACTGTTTAGTATGAGATCAATGCCGAAATGACGAAAATAAATTACTTTCCCATACAAAATGTCGAGATTAGGCACGTAGGTAACCAATATGTATGAAAAGCTTTTTTAGCGTTTCGGGGTTGCTCCCTGACTAAAGGTTGTTCAGTATGACATAATTATATTACGAGTATTATGATGTTTGCGAGGTCATTAGTGACTCAGGAAACACAGGACTAACAATTTAGGACAAGTTACATTTTAGTTAGGTAGGTTGGTAGGGCAGCGGCAAGATAATCCAAAATGAATAACGAATTTCATTTGTAGAATCTACCTTTACAAATCTCCAATAAAACGAACAAATGAGTTCGAAATTTAAGCCATTTCCGTAACGATTAAACGTTCGACGTTTCACGAAATTACCCTTTCAGGGCTTAACTCATGAATTTAAATGTGGAATCAAATTTTAACTTCTACATTAATCATTTTGTTCGTACATTTTTAACGTAGGTATAAATGAGATTGTGTGATTACTTCCAGTTATACTGCGGTTCGCTAAATTTAAATCTCGCACAAAATGTTCAGCATTTCCATTTCACGTCTAAAACACATTTGTGGCACGCATCCGTCATAAATGTTTTTATGATTGCTCCCGTCACGTCATGTCAAATGTTGGTCGATATCGAATTCCACCCATCAAATATGTAAAAATAAATGAATACAGCCACACCATTTGTCCTGAAAACGTCGGCCA
This sequence comes from Thaumatotibia leucotreta, assembly GCA_025490895.1. Lineage (NCBI taxonomy): Eukaryota > Metazoa > Arthropoda > Insecta > Lepidoptera > Tortricidae > Thaumatotibia > Thaumatotibia leucotreta. Next base: position 42,084 of record JALPQI010008960.1, read on the forward strand.
ATAAAATCAGAAAAGGTCACAATGTGATTGAAATTCAATGACGGCAGGCCGTTGCTTTTTAATCGGATTATTCAAACTCAATATTGATGAGGTTCCAAGCATTCATTTTTACTGCTATTCTATGGCTATTATATACAATTTTCATGCCTATTTATAAACCATGTGTGTCCTATGTATATTCACGCAAACCAATCTCACCTGAATATCCTCAAACTGAATTCCATTATCCTATGCGCGGTAAGTGAGATCAGGTCCATCGAGTCGTATCGAATGTGGAGTCAGGCTAGGAAATAAACCGACTAAATAAATGAGATCCATTGCTTATATACCAAGTTCACTTGCGGGCTGTATGTTTGCTCTTACTTAACCTCTACTAAGTAGGTAGTATAATTGTTTTACCATAGGTACACCCATAAAATGAAATGAATGTATTATAAATACGTAACTCTCACTGGGAGATGTTGTACTTAAAGGACAAATATCGTTATTAGAGAATGATGTCGAAGGTAATCACGTAAGATTTTCATAGCATTCGAATTGGTTTCCTCCTCATCCTATTTTCCGATATTTTATTGGAAGTCATATTTCTTGGGAAGATGACTCCGTACGTTCGCATTGAGATCTTGTATCGAGATTGTCGGTCGGTATTGGTTTTTGATTGCCTTTCCATGGGTGCGTTCCTATCTAGGCAAATAGAGGTATGTAGTTATTTTATTTTTATGCATGTTTTATCTTTAGGACCTAGTTATTACGTATAGCAGTTTTTTTAATCATTTATGAAGTTATTTTACTGATTATAACCACATATATTTTTCTTCAACGTAAGAAACAGTACTAATGTCTAAGTATATGTCATAATACAGGTTCATTAAGAAAGATTAGGTGCCTTAATAAAAGCACAGTTATATTAACTTTCGAACAGATCTGTTAACGTGGAAGTTTTTTTTATAATCCAGATCAAATATTGAACAGCCATTAAAGTAGAAAGTAAAAAGTCAACCCTTTCTATGCCATAGAAATAAAAAGTTTTCGCTCAGCGAAAAGTTTGTCGCTATCCAGCAATATTTATTGGCCATAAAGCAGTGCAGGTTTGGGGCACGGGGATGTAATAAAAAGAGGCTTCAAGGGTCAACTCTCACGGCAACTTTGGAAACTTTTACTTTAATGTAGTTTTCACAACAGTAGTATTTCGAAGGTTTCTATGGATTAATGGAATTTTCGGGTCATCAATCAAGTTTTCACTCAATTTTCCTGGCCGTCCATTGCTATTATGTTTTCTTCAATCACCGTAGACAGGTTTAATTTTCGTCAAGCTATGTTTGGAAGTATAGATAGACAGAGTCAACCTGATAAGGCAGTTATTATTACTTGAAAATATAAAGAACCAATTATAATGTGTCTAATGTTAGCTAGGTATATAGTTACTGAATAATTAAATTATAGCAAAATACGAAGATTATATGTAAAACCTTTGGAGCGTGAGGAACTTGATTGTTTTTTCCATAATTTTCAAAAGAATTGTAGAAAAGTGGTAAATTGTGGGTTAGTCAAGGAATTGTAGAATTGCTGGCCTCATAGTAAATCGCGCAATCTGCATGGCTAATAAATAATTACCAACTCGAGCACGCCGTAATATTTTCCAGTTTATTTAGAAATGTCAACGAAGTAAATAGAGTCGGAAGCTTTTAATTCCGAGTATAAGGGTAAATCTACCACCAGTTGCGAGCCACACGGCAGTTGGCGGGGCTCCAAATTATTTAAAAAGAAACCTCGTAACGGGCTCATTTCACCGGATCACGGCATAATGCTTGTTAGTGTGTTATTTTTTTAATAAACTAAGGGCTTTAACCGCGAATGAGGATTATAATGAAACCATAGTAATTATGTAAAAGTTGTAGTTACTGTTGCGTGTTTATTATTCCAACTACCATCAACCGTGGCATGACGATAGACCGTCTTTCATCAGCTGTTTCTTACTCAGGATTGCGCTGTATCATGAAATTCATGAAACAAGTGTTCAAAAACATTGCTTATTTTTACTTATTCTCCGCACTTATACTACTTTTATTATTTGGATTCTCAAAAACTCCTTCTGTAATCTATTTCGTTAACGTCTCAAACTACCATAACTATGTACGTGAAGGTTGGCTAAATTTATTCAAAAACAATAGAAAACAGATCGTGTACTGTTTCTATAGTTCAAATAAAATTATCTTGCTTAAAACTTAATCTTGCTTAACTTATAATAATAATATTTTTGACATGTATTACTAAAGTACGTATAAATTTATAAATAATTAAGTTCTCTTGACACGATTTTTGTATAAATTTTCATTTCCAGAATATATGAAAACACAACCAAAATTATTACAAATTAAGTTTTGCTTGATTAAAATTAAACGTAGTGAAAATTAACCAGCAATTTAGAACGACAAAGTAACACGGCACACGACCCACATTATCTCTAGCATTATGGTAAACACGGCTTGAGCGATATACTTAATTACATAGTAATTTGCTGTTATTGTGTCACAAATCAAGGTAAGATATTTTTATTTTATCCTCCCACGCAAACTTGAAACTTAAAACTTAGTTTCATTCTTTGTTTTGCTTCTTTGAAATAAAGCGACATCAACAGCTAAAACGTAGACCTGCACCTATTTTTAAACGGTTTTATTATTAAACGGTTTTAATCATTAATTTCAGTTTTGCGTCGCCATATTCTCTAGCAAAATGTCATGTGTATGAACTCTTGATTAATGGAGTATCCATGTTACAATACGTGGCTTAAAGCATTTTATTAAATCATAAAGCCTTCATGCAATTCATTCATAACCGGTAACATTCGTTTATGAAAGGTGAAAATGTGAGGTAATTTTAAATGAGATATACGCATGACACTGTATTACGTGTTTGCAATAAAATTAGCAAGTATGAGTGAAAAAAGGAAATTATTTATACTCGTAAATAAACTAGGAATCAAATATCCTCTGATGCTAAAATATTTGGCTAATATATTGTTTTAATGTATAATACACAGGGAGAGAGACAGTATTCATTCGAAGTTGTGATTTAGGCAAAAATGCCTTGCTGTGAGTGAAAATTTATAAGGTTATCCCTACAAATAGGGATATAAACAAAATACTTTAAATAATCTCTTACGTTATCCTCAGCATAAGATACTTAATGCGCCCTTAAAAGGGTCACTATTGCTAATACACTTCGTATTCATATTAAGTTGGATAAGTGAACCTTTCGTTTTTCTTTCCCCGGTCGGTCTGGCATTTACATAAAAATATTTTAAGTATTTCATTTTCCCGCTATTTTCAATATCATAATTATACCAAAACTGGCCTTTAGATTTTGATGACGAGGTACGTTCTACATATTGGATCTGGGACTGTACTAAAGATACTTACCTCAGTATAACTTTGTAGTTTTATTGCAACACTGTATTTCTTGTATAAAGTAACGACTTTGTTGCTGCGTTGTCATGTTTTTATGACAAATGATGGTAAAAATGTTGGAATGATTAATTGTCAACTCATTACTAACTGTTTAGGACTTCTTTCTTTTATATGGTTAAAGACTTTATACACTTATACAAGTATCCACATACAAGTATTGACACCTATTAAATTCGATTAAAATCAGGTATGAGCTAGGTATTTATTTCAGTATGAACATGATTTCTACTTCAAATAAATTATAGAGATTAGTTGTAAATCCGAATTAACATATGTGTACTGATATCAGGCAATCATTGCTCTTTGTGTCGCAAAAGCAATTTACAAGGGTAAAGCTTTGAGGAAATTCCTTATAACCATCCCTTGATCTTTTCAGGTAAGGGCGTTATTATTATTCATATTTTACGACGAGCATTCCGTGTGCTAAGGTATTCCATTCACGACTTGAACTTTTTCAATAAAACACCGCCCCTAGATATCGTTCCGAAGTGTGGTCACGCAGCGAGCAAAGCGATTTTATAACTTTATCACAGTTGGGGAAGCCGATACCTGGAGTCGCTAAATTTAGGATCAAACCGCACCGCAAGAGGCCCAAAACTTCTGTCATTAAAACCCCCATAATATTCCACGCACAAGTAGATGTTTGCATGGAGAGCCTAACTTAGCACTTCAAAGAGAAGAAAATACATGTTGTATTGCGAACTTTCTGCAATGGTGATAAATACCAATTTCATACAACAGGCACACCATAATCGCGCTTGTAAAATAATAGGCAAAGTAGGTACTATAGTATGAGAAAAAGAGCAAACCCGAACCTTTCGTAAGGGTCACGGTCCAT
>JALPQI010008961.1:0-43963 GCA_025490895.1 Thaumatotibia leucotreta
AACCAAAAAAGTTTATTTTAGAATTCGAAAAAAAATAGTTGGTTCGATTTCCGGATGAAAAAAGTATTTTTTTGAAAAACTGTGAACGCAGATTTGTTTGCATTTAAAAATGACATAAAGTCTTCTTTTAGAAAAATATCCTCTCTAGAATATTTAAGGTACTTTCCCTTCATGCCCCACAGTTATAGGACGCCCTGTATATATACAAAGAATTACAAACATGGTAATAGATATATATTAATAATGTGAACAACTTTTACGATCGCGGCTTCCATTGTTCTTACATACTTCCATAGGAATCGGCTAACATAAATAGATTGACCAAAATGTATGGAAACGTGGATTGTTTTCTTGAGTTTTCATATTTGGTCCCATAGTAAAAGTTAAATATTTATCACACGGGTTACTCACGTAATTTAAGTCGATAATTGCTCGACATGTTTCGATCCATTTAGAGGATCCTCATCATGGAGTATCCGCGACCAAACGGATCGAAACATGTCGAGCAATTATCGACTTAAATTACGTGAGTAACCCGTGTGATAATATTTAAATATGTTTGAGTCTCACGTTAGTTATAATTCTATAACATAGTAAAAGTTGTTCAAAATAATTAATAGATTTATGTTTAAACCATAACCATTTTTGTAAGACCCTGTACAACGTGTTATACGAACCACTGAAAACGTTGAACGGGATGATTTGGTAGGTTACACTGAACAACTTTTACTAAGAAGCTAACCCCGAAGTCTCAATAATTTTTTTTTTCAGATTTCGTGTTTGGCCCCACAGTAAAAGTAGTTGTTCAGTATAGCCTACTAAATCACCCCGTTCAAGGTTTTCAGTGGCTCGTGTAGAACCCTGTATATTTATTAAATTAATATACATATAGTCCTTACGGTGTGTCCACATCACCTGTCCAATTGACCTTACGGTGAGACTAGGTCGAATTATGTAAGATGTCCCAATATATTTATTTATTTATACTCTAGGCTGCAAACTGCTTTGACCTTTAGACGCGATAACAAACCTACCCACGTATTTGTTAAATCGTGTGACATTTTACGCCTTGACAGCCAAATCCGTTGTAGCCGATAACGCTAATCTTTCTACTGTTCCGGCGGAGTGCCATTTTGTTGCGAGTATTTCGTGTTCCATGGATGTTATACGTATTATTATCTGGTGTGGATAGTACTGGGCTAGCGTTGGAACCACGCAAAATTGGCACGTTTGATGTCGAGTTGCGATAAAAAAATATAACAACATTATCTGGATGTTATGTCGGTTATACAAGGGTCACTAGACTGTAACAAACTTCAGTTATCTTTAGAATTTTGTACAGTTGGTCTGCCTAGCACTGCTCTTATTCTCTCAACTACTCAAAGGTTAGCTGGAAGAGATCCCTTGCAGGGATAAGCTCACCTTTGTACGATTGTCTTGTGTTTTGTGTACTTTTGTATAATTTTTGTACAGTCAAGTGTTTTACAACTACTACTACAAGAGCTTAATTACTAAAATAATTGACCTGCAATTTGAATTTTTTTTCATGTTGTTGTTTTGTCATTGGGCTATTTTTTTGTGTGCAGTGAGATTGACTTCCGATCTTTTATTTCATTGCAAGTTTGAGAAAAGCATTGTACTCGTACTTGTTTCGCGTGAAAACCAACCTTAGCAGGTAATGTACTTCTATTCCTACCTCTATAATACACTTATAGTGCTATAGGGTAAACTTGCCTTAATCGTACTCCTGCCTAAATCGTACCCCATCAATATCTTGTGAATTGAAACTGCTGAAGCGGCGCAAGTTTTATAAAACTGAACAACTTGGTCGGTGTGTAACATCATTCGAGAAACAACCCCATAGTGGCACTCTATCGAAAATTATTCAATAAGTTATTAATTTCGCTGTTTTCGAGTAATAGTTAAGGTCGATTCTTAAGGATTTCAATTTTGATCGCAATTAGCTATGTAAATTATAAGTATTTTGCTTAATTCTTTACTTATTTACGCTATTAATTACGAGAAATATTATCGTCAGTTTAACAACATTTTTTTTATACGGCAACTTTTAAATCTTAGTTATCTTATGCCTAAATCGTACTCATCACTTTGTTCTATTTCGTACCGGTACGTTTTAGGAATAATCGTTTATTTGGCTGTATAAGATAAACATAACCAATGGATAATACAATACTTAGTCATATAAAGTTATAGAAATAACTCTCTGTGTATATTAAAAATTAAATTAAAAAAAATAAGAAATTTTGTGAGGCTCATGTTGTAGGGAGGAAACAAAATAAGAGACAATAATTTGTGTAGCTACGCAATGAAGTCTGGATCCACTGACATTGTGCTGGAGTCGAGAAATATTCTCGTAATGTTATTTTTGACATTGCCATGAAATTATGTAGTCCGACAAACAATTATGGATTGAAAAAAAAACGTTAATATGTTAGTTTTAAATCTGAAATAAGCAAGCAAGAAAGTCAACAACATAATAAGATTAGTGGCTAAATAAATATTATTAATATCCCTGAATATCATTGGCTATTATAATGAGACTATAAATAATAATATAATCTTAATTTTCATACTAAGCTACGCCGGTACGAAATAGGGATACAGAGGTACGATTTTGGAATACATAGTCTTAAATCGTACTTTTTCTACTTTTTTTTAAATTGTGAAAATCAATATATCTCAGAATATATTGAATTTCAAAATTAATTTGTTATTTTAGTCGATTAGTAAATAAATAAAGATTCTTTTGATATCATAAACATATTAATTTCTCATTTATATATCCTGATATTTAGCACTTTCTCTTAAGGGGTACGAATTAGGCAAGTTTCCCCTACACCGTGGGTTATTTAAACCTGACCGATTTTAACAGTGTATTCCTGACGACATTCAGAAACTATATTGTCGTATTAACTTTTCTGGATATCGCCTGGTTTCAGAGTTATTACTAATTAAAAAAAAATCTAATTGTTACTCAGTACAAATGGTCTTTTTAACGGCGTTGGTGCCATTATGGAGAATAGTCCCACTGACCTTATTAATAGATGTCAAAAAGTAAGAAATGAAACCTTTAAAAATTTGGTTTTTGTAAAACGAAAACGTTAACACTCATTGTAAGTGCTAGTTTTGTGAATACCCTTTACTTTTTACATTAAAAAACATTCAAAAATGAAATAAAGTTTTTCGCCAAGAATTTTTTCTTTGTTTTTACATCAAAAATGCGTGGCTAAAATCTTTCGGGTTATAAGAGCCCACGGTGTATAATATAGTGTATCTCTTAACTGACGGAATATAACCGATTATTGGTAACATATTCCGTTTCATGTATTTTCATTAAAAAAGCCTTCTCGAAAATTATCCACAAAATCAACAAGAGAGAGGATTAAATACTAAAACATAAACCAGAACTCCGTTAAAGCAAGACTTGTGCAATTTGCCGGACAGTTTAATCTCCTTTGTAACAGGAACGATCTCGCTTTGAATCTGTAATCAAAGTAGATGAAGTCGCTTATGGCTTTTATCGAAGTCACGTTTTATTACCCTGTTAAATGTGGGCAACAAAACATTACTGATTTAAGCTTTAATCGGCTTAACTGAAATAAATTTAACTGAATGCACTGTTTTCTGTCAATATTTGACTCGAAATCGAGTTCGAGTTCGAATTTTGTTTTTTTTTTCTACTCCCGCACATTTATTTGTCATTTACAGAGTCGTGAACACACCTTTAAGCCCCTACCTTACCGATGTCAAGATAAGTCCATAATTATTATCGTCTATTCCTTATAAACGCATTCGGGCATACACGCAGTGCGTTTTTGGATTTTAAGACACCTCGTGTATACAAGTTGTAATGAAATACATGGCTGCCAATCTAATTTTAAATGTCATTTCTGATGAATCGTAAACCATAGAGGAGCTTTCTTTTTTAATTTAGACGTCTCCCGCCCGACCTTGATGATTAATAAAAATGTGTTTGACTAAGAATATTTCTCAAATTTACAATTTTATTTGAAAATAAATGTGTGGTCGTAGAAAAAGAATTGTATGCAACATTGTTTAACTGAGTCAAAAAAATGCTCATGGCGTCTTTAATAACAATTCGAAACCATATTTTTTAGACTTCATACTAAGCAGGTTTATTTAGAAATACAGAGAGCGTATAAATGGATTTATTTTTCGCATATAAAATGGAAAATGAATTTTCCATAGTAGCTTATGAAGATTATTCCATGTCAACGCTAAGAAAATTTCATTATCGCCATGGAGTGGAAAGTAAGGAATTTTATGATAAAATCCGCTTATACTGTTTTCTTTTTTCATTAAAAAATGAACAGGAGGAACTGCGCTGGAACGGAGCATTTTTTGTGTTGATTTTATAAATTAATAATTAAGTGTAAACTGTTTCGCTCCAAAAGTCAATGTATTACCTAAGACGAACATTAAAGTATGTAATATATAATGGTTAACATTAGAGAACCGTGAAATGGTTTTAATACTTGTACAAAAATGCATAAAACTTGTCAGCCTTCGTAGCCTAGTTGGTAATGATCCTGCCTACGAAGCTGATGGTTCCGGGTTCGAATCCATTATGAAGTCAACTTCCTTTTTTTCAGTACATATTTACTTTAGGATATTGTTACACAAATTGAGTAATTTCAACTGATTTGAATTGTTATATTTAGAGGTATTTTACTTACTGGATATTAATTTAAATATAGGTAAATTATCATTCTAAACTTATGATAAGGATGTAGATAAAGTTATGTATGTGACTGTACATAATTTAGGCATTAAACACTCGTGTGATTTAATTATGAAACTCGCCTACCGTTCTTTTCATAAAACCACACTCGTGCTTAATGCTTCTTATTATGCGCCAGCCACATATATAACTATTATTGACACCGATACTTTATTGTTGACATTATGATACAGGCTCAGGCACCGGTTTCTTAATAAAGGTCATCACATTACCGCTTCTGAATACGTAATAGGGAAATTACGATATGGATGTAGATAAATATATTTAAACAATCTTACATTCTTGAGCCTTAATAAATTATGTAGGTAATGGGACTTGGCAAAAATGATACACGAGTTTTATTTAATTTTTCTCGACAAAAACCAGATATTTTACTTTTAAAATGTATTTTTCTATCTTCTTATACGTGTTTCCTTTTTGTCAAATACATATGAAGCAGGCAACAATAAAACACCAAAGGAACAGAACTCTTTGCGCTTGAAGGTCCACACCACTTACTTTAATCAAAAAAACAACTTAAGAATTGACATTTTATGTTTTCTACTCGATTTTCGTTCCTAAAAATACTGTGCAGGATTCGGTATATAAATAAAATATCCCATAGGTTAGAAGATCAGCAAGTCTGGCCAAAATGCCATTTTGCAATTGTATACGATAAGCGACAAGTAATAAATGTATGAGAGTGTCATTTTCGTACAAAAAGGCACGTGGCCATTTCCATTTATGATTATGGTCACGTGACTATAATTTAATATATTCGCTTATCGAATACGATTACAGAATGGAATCTGAGCTAACAGAAAACAGGTAGTAAATTATGTTACTGGACGCACCATTTTATACACGGTGCTCGTGAGCATTCCGAAAGAATTTAATGCTGAATTCCCGAGCATATTTAGAGTATTTAATATTTTATAAATTTTCCTGGATTCGGCTTGGTTCAGAGATAATTAACCTTTCCTAAAGTTTTTCGGCGTAACTCGTCATAGAACTTTTTTTTTATAATGCTACCACAATGTGTTCTAATATTACCACACCTTTTGCTTGACAATCAAAAAATAAGAAAAAACTTGACGAAAAATCCTGTCCCAAAAAAATCAATTTGGTAATTTAATGCATTCAAAAAGAAAAAAAAAAGATTTTTTTTGTGGAATTTGACATTAGGTCTCATAATATTTTTTGTTTATTTTGACGTCTAGAATGCATATTTAAAATCTTTCGCAATGCTCGCAAGCACCATGTATACAAAAGGTTCCAAAATTCATTAAATAAAGTGTAATTGTGTTTACTACCCAGTAATCTGGTCACCAAAACTGTAACTATATTAGTGTAGGAAATAATTTAATAATAAACAAAGACTTTTTTTTATTTTCCAGTCACATATAGGTATTATGTGTCATTTCCATTCCTTGACTTGGATTTTGCTTGTTTATTATGTTCCTTAGTTATTTTAAAGTGTAGGCATGAATTATTATAAATAAATAATTAATAAAAAAATATCTCGGGACATTTTACACAAATCGACTTAGTCTCACGGTAAGATCAATTAAGGCTTGTGATGTGGGTATCAAGTGACGATATATATTATGTACATTATTAAACTAGATAAATTTATAGTACGTAAGTACTTAGACAGCCACGACCAAGGAACAACTATTTAAGATAAATAAATACACAAATAATGCCCTCGCCAGGATTTGAACCCGGAACCTCCAACTTCGTAGGTCCCTGCCAACTAGGCTACGCAGGCTGTCAAATTACCTCCTTATAAGTCTTTTCTGTTCTAAATATTCTCTAAGGCTATATACTAATTGGCTCTAGGCTAATTGTCTTTTGTTTTACAGTGATATATCTGTCATTTTCATTTCGTATTTTAGAATCTGCATGTTTATATTGTTCCTTAATTTAAAATGTACGAATAATTACCTTTTTAGTACGGATGGTGCCTTTTTTAGGCTCTAGTGCGAGAAGTGTGTCATTTTACGTCAGGTCCAAAACTTCGGAGGGCCATCTGCACTAAAAACAGTCGTACGAGACACTTGTGTCGTAATGTACTATTTTGTAACTCTTGTCCTGTTCTACATATCTAAAAATTAAAGTTGCATGAAATGAAACCGACAAAGTCCTAAATGAGGAGTATTTTACAGTATGAGAGAAATGAACACTAGTTCTCCGAAGTAATTAGTCCTTTTACGCTGTATAATATACTTCATAATAAATTGCGGTTTCTAAACAGAGTTTTGTCTACTTTAAATTAAGGGAATTTTAGTACAGTTTCTGCGAACACGAGAGCATTTAATTTAATTTCCCTTTTTTCTAAATGATTTTGTTTTACTTTGTTAATACATAAACAAATGTTATTCGACGGAATTAATAGGTATTAGACCGATACATTTAAATTACATAAAATAATTACATTACGATACAATTCGTGCGAAAAATTTTTAGGACAAACGAGTGACGATAAAGTAAGACCGAAGGGAATATGAATTTCCTTTCCTCACGTGTATCGTACGAACTTTTTCAATGCAGTTGGTGAATTTTCGGCATAATAAGAAATTAAGCACTATTCGTACTAGTGCTTAAAAAGCACCACCTGTACTGAAAAAAATCTGAAGATTTTATATTAATGTTACAGGCGATACGGTGAAGAAAAAAGCAATAAATCAATAAAAATGCCAAAATAAACCCTTAAATGCATGACCTTGAAAAATATTTATTCTACTTTGAATTCTGACATGTTGTCAATAGAGTCGAAAATACATGATGCATGATGCAACCCTTAAATGGATAGTGATGTATCACTATGCATTTAAGAGTTAAAATAAAGAGAAATGATCTCAAATAGAAAAACAAAATATATTTGTTTTTAATACTTAACAATAACTATTACTTACTCACATACTACTTACCTACTTTTTGGAATAAAGTTATAAAAATACCTAAAACAGTGTCTTTCTTTTTTCACGTGTAAGTAAATTCGTTTACTAGTCACGGAATGTTACTCTTGTAATTGAAATGACTGACTATGAAGTCTAAAATAGTTTTTCATTTTAAGTATGTGGATATTTCTTACTGATATATTTATGCTATTTTTTCCAATTTATATATTTTTACCCGAATGTAAAATAAGCCACATCGGCAGTTAGATAATTTTAACATTATGAATTTGTTATTTAAGTCTCGGGTGGACTTTTTTACCTTCCTTATTTGTTTTACAACGTGTTGGTTAGATAATTTTACCTGAATCAATTTTTTCGACCATTTTGCTTAAGCGACAGTAAATCCTTAAATAACACTTGAATACGTTAAATAATTAAAAAATCACATAGAAAACATATTTATGTCCATAAATAATGCTTCAATCATTTGATTTGGCCTCCTAATTCATTTTAATGATTTTTTTTCGAAAATTTCGGCGGTTTTTTGCCTCTCCCGTAAAGTACGCACTGTGTCGCTTATCCAATTTCTCCTTTCCAGCGTCGATATATATTTTTTAAATTGAACGCAGCCGATGTTAGCTGCATAAACACGAACAAAAGATACGCACTCCCGTGTTAAAAAAAGATACGGCGATACTCACCCGGCGGTAATAACAACTGATACCTGGTGAGTATCGCCGTGTCTCTTTTTTTGTACACGGGCGTGCGTATCTTTTGTTTGTATTTATAGCCGTAGTACATAGCTTAGTAGCTCGCGGTGAGACCAGTGCTATACAGATCATATCGAAACATATTGGTTTTATCTTACAACTCTAGATATTCGTTATATCTTTGTAAGTATTAGATAAGGTTGTGTGGCTAAATGAGATATTCATGTTATCTGTAACATAATATACACGTTTCTAAACATGTTGGAAATAGAGAAGATAACGATCAACAAAATGATATTACAAAGAAAATAAATAATAACAAGAGAAATCATAAATAAAAACAAGTTATATAGAAATAATGGTAATGGGTGAATCAACTATTTTGTGTTATTGACATGGTGTGACCGTGTGGTGATGGTGACGGTAGAGAGAATATATTGTCACCACCCCAACTCCTCTTACGGGTGTCGTAAAAGCCGACTAAAGGATTGAAGTGACACTGGCCATTATTTGATAAAAGTTTGATGACGGGCAGCAGTGTCATTATAGTGGACATATTACTGCAATCGCCAATCCGCTTGCCCAGCGTGGCGATTATGGGCATTTACCTCCTAATGCGTCTATACGCATAGTTAATAGGAGAGGCCTACGTTCAGCAGTGGACTATCACAGGCTGATGATGTGATCAACGTAAAAGGAAAAGGTGAATGCTAATAACTGAACGAACCTAGGCATTGTCTCAAAATGTATTCACTAAATTCGTCACTGTCATTGAAAAGATAATGCTAAATCTTTTATTGCTCAGATAATGGTATCTGGCAGAAACCTTTCGTGACGAAAAGGATTTCTCAATGAGATGGATGTTCATTTATCTTTAGATAAAGACATTTTGAAAAGGAACATTGAAATGAGGATCGTAAATTTAGCTGGAAGTTCAGTGTAAAATTATAATCAGTGGAATTGATAACTTCAATTCTAACCAGTAGAGATTTGAGAATGATAGATGAATTTTACTGTTCTTGGCAGTTGTTTCAAATTTGATAATCACTCTTTGAGGAATTTAACTGAAATATGTCATTTATTCGACAAACTGAAATCGGGTCAGGATACGTGCTTGATAGCTATGGTTGTGGACTGTATAAGGATAAATGGATATGGGAATAATGGGAATTAAAAACTATATTTCAACTTTCAACACACTTTATAATGTTATATCAGCAGGATACAAAGGCAGACTGCAGGAAAAATATAAACATGTCAAAAAAGTAATTCCAAATAATGTCATTTTCAAAAGTTATAAGAAAAGGTCGCGACCCAGCCAGTCCCCAATAGCGCTTAAAACTACTTAAAAGATGCAGGAAACTTAGCATTTCACCACATAAGACTGCATTTTTAATAGGAAATTTCAAATTTGCTGCCACTAAAATTTGTAATGACTTGCCACCGCCTTTGCGAGAGCCGATACACTATACCTATAGGTATACCGTGTTTCTTTTAATTCCGTTAAATTTAACAGGCTGCTTGGTACTTTAATTGGAGCTACCTGGTCTGTTAGTTTTAGTCGAACCCGAAAAAAAAAATCGTTTTTTATACATAATAAATGAAATGGTAAGTGTGAGAGAACCTTAAGAATAACACAAAAGTGAATTTCAGTTGACTGACTTCACATGTCAAAAAATGGATAGCATTAGGCACTGGTCTCACCGCGAGCTACTAAGCCATGAACTATCGGCTATAAACACGAACAAAAGATACGCACTCCCGTGTAAAAAAACGAGACACGGCGATACTCGCCCGGCGGTGATAGCTGATAGCTGGGCGAGTATAGCCGTGTCTCTTTTATTTACTCAGAAGTGCGTATCTGTTGTTCGTGTTTATAGCCGATAGTTCATAGCTTAGTAGCTCGCGGTGAGACCAGTGCCTTAGGATGTAATAAAGGTTGCGATACAGTTGTTCAAGTCATTAAACTTATTTTTCAATAACAGTAAGTGTTAAGATAGTAGTTTATTAGAGAAATTGATTATTTTTTACCTAAATAAGCTTCCCTTTTATTTAACGGAAATCAATAAGAACACGGTGTATAATAATATATAACATTCAAATCATATACGCACACAGACACACCCACAAACAACTAACACAGATTAGTACATTTCGATGCAAATGCAAAAAAAAAATTTCAACGAGGATGACAGTTGGAGCCCGAGTGAAACGAGGACGACAGTCACACGAGTTAAAAAGAAGTTTTTACACGTGTATCGAACGACTTTTTTCATAACAAGTGCCTTAAAAAGAGAAATTAATGCACTACTACTGAAGCCTGTGCAAAGTTTACTTTTCCGCACTAGGTAGGAAAACAGGTTTTTACACACGCCAACAATTTACCACACATTAGCATGAGCATGGAAGCTTACTCCCTGTCAGGGATCAGTTTGAAAACCAGTGCCAGGCTGCTATGCTTACATACATCATCAGCCTATGATAGTCCACTGCTGAACGTAGGCCTCTCCTATTAACTATGCGCACAGACTCATTACAACGACATCTGCCGAACCGCAACAAAGCAGTGGATGCGACTAGCACAGGACCGAGGAAACTGGCGTAATAAAGTAAAGGCCTACACGAGCTGAATAGATAGACAGACTCATTAGGAGGTAAATGCCCATAATCGCCACGCTGGGCAAGCGGATTGGCGATCGCAATAATGAGTCCACTATGATAACGCTGCTGCTGCCCATCATCAATCTTTAATCAAGTAATGGTCAGTGACACTTCCATCCTTTAGTCGACTCTTACGACACCCGAAGGAGGAGTTGGGGTGGTGACAAATGTATTTTTACTGCCGTCACCACATGGCCAATGCTTAAATTGGAACCCATTTGCTATACTTACTACTTTTATTTTAATGTATGTTAAGACTTTTTAGTTAGTGAGTTAAATTTTTGTTTACCATGTTTTAGTTTAAAATTGCAGTTTTTCTTTCCTTCTTTACGGTTCGGCTCGTATGAAGGAATTTCGATAACGAGATTTTTAACTGCATTTAATAGCGTTTTCTGGCAAAACTAGTCGGAACATATTTTAAATTGAATAAAATTTTAGCTAATATAAATAAAACGACAGATCATTTTGTAGCAACGGTCTCTAATTACGAGCGTCAATTACCGAGACTGTGGACTGAATTGTCAATTTAAGGGTCTCCCGGCAATTAGTGGTTTTGTTGTTGATTCTGATGTCTGAGTGGCAGCAATTTAAAGCCTTGCGATTGTTAATAAACCAAGGCAACTAAGGACTCCTACACACAGGCGTCTGGGTACGGATGTAACATCGCTATTGTCAAAGTAAACGGTGCTATACTATTATACAAGGTGCCCACGAGGAAGGGGAAAAATTCTAACAGCATTTTCCTGAGACTAAAAGGAACAAAAAATATTAAATGAGTTTTGGTCAAGTCTGCGAAAAAAAAAATATTTTTTATTTTTTGATGTTTTGAATGCCTTAATACGCAAAAAAAGGATTTTACTAATCAAACTATCGCAAAAAATGCACTTTAAAGTTTTTTTTACATTTGCTAGGTAGCTAGAAAATTTTTGTTCATTTCATTTCTGTCAGTTAAGTGTGCCAAGACTAAAGGTGCGGTTAAACTAAAAGAGCATTCGCTGTTCTAACCTCCCACTCTACGAAATTCGATAGGTACACAAAACGTGATTGGTTGATTTCTTAGAACGGGCGCTAGAACAGCGAATGCTCTTTTAGTTTAAACGCACCTTAAGACAACATAGTGACTAAATCGTTTCCTAAAATGCGTTTATCATAGCGTAACGGTCTAAAACGGTTTTAAGAAAAAATCTAAATTTCTCTTAAATTAGACTGAATCCAGAAAACTTCATATTATGACATTTTTAACTTAAAATTTGGTCAGAAATCCGCTGTTGATTTTTTCCCTTTCCTCGCTGGCACACTGTATGCAATCGTTTGTCGTTGTTGCTCAGCTCAGGTTCTAACAATTATGCAAGTGTGAAAGTGACAAATAGCGTGATAAAAGGTGAACGTGTGACCAACATAAGCCACCAGGTCAACTCATGATAAGAACACTGCTAAATTGTTCAAGGATCGAGTCATCGAACCGTATATCCAATGGACAGTCAACTACAAAATATCCACTTTTTAACCTTACGGCATTGTAATAAGGTAAAAATGGATAAGGTGGAAGTACTAGTACCCGACGCTGTATCAATACTCGTCATCATAGGTTGAGTTGCCATCAGTAAGATAAAGTCAACTATTAGGGCATTTAAACGATGATAAATTAATGATTAATATCCTAACTTTGAAATAATTGCATATTTTTAAGACAGGCTGACATTTATTAGGACTGCGTGTTAATGTTTTCAATGTGTGACATTGAAACTTGTACTGAGGTGCCATCTATTGGGACTGCCAGCAAAAGCATCTGACACTTACTCCAACAATGAAGTTGATTAAGAAAATTTGCAATTTTGAGACATTTTGATATTGTCACCCTGTAAAATAAATACTATTTAACAAAACTTACAAACTCCTCTCCCAGAACACATTACAATAGGTACTTTATGTAGATACTTACACTTTATACTTTACATGTGAGAAAAATATTGTGATTCAAATAAATATTTTCTGCTCCATGTCACACACTGGTACTTCCACCTTACCTTTGCATATACTGGGATTTTTTTAAATCTATGTGGTTATTAAGATGATTCTTATGATGAAGTCTTATTGATGAACTTTTACCTACTCTGATGCTCGATCCAAACCCTAAGGGCCTACGCTAGCTTACGCGGATTACCCACAACGGACGCCCGCCTCAAAGAAATTGTATAGACACCGCTACCTGGCGCGGGCCCGTGCGACGGACGTTTATCCGCGCGGCGGGTTGCGGGTGTCCGCTCCGTGCGCACGCGGCGGGCACACTGGAGCGGACTTGCTTCTTGAATTCAGCGCTAAGTTAGACGTGTGCCCGTCGCGGGCGCCCGTCGCGGACTCGCTGGCCCGCGGCGGGTGTCCGGAGCGGGACCCGCGAGCGTGCGCACGCGGCGGGCGTCCGCGTAAGTTAGCGTAGGCCCTGAGATACAAGTATTACCAGGCGGTAATATATGGAGCATCAGATTGCTTTTTTCTCAAATCGGATGTCGATCCCATTCGAAAAGTTCATCAAAATTACCTCAAAATCATCATCATCATCATCAGCCTATGATAGTCCATTGCAGGACGTAGGCTTCTCCTATTAATTATGCGTATAGACGCATTAGGAGGTAAATGCCCATAATCGCCACGCTGGGCAACCTCAAAATAAACCCTTTAAAATTTGGGCGGTGAATAAAAAACCAGTCGACTGAACACCTTTGAAATTCTAACGTTGTATTTTGCGTTCACGATGCGTACATTTTGAGTCGCTATAAGAACGCTGTTAATAAATTCACCGATTAAAAGTCGCTAGTGTCAGGGTAGCCTAATGCTTACATAATCCCAGAGGAGGAGCGTGAAAAGTGATAGCGAGCAGTTTATTTCGCAAATGACGAAGCCAAAATCAAGGACGCATAATTTAAGCAGTGAATATTATTTATGAAATGTTCTGTACCACGATGTGAGTGTAATGCTATAAGTACAGAACATTTGATACACTTTTCCACGTGAATCGTGTTACATTAAGCATTAACATAGACTGCTACTAGTTGATAGTACGTCCACTGCTGGACATGGGCCTCTCCTAGAAATAGTCCTTCCCTTTATAATAAAAATCAGTAAAATATTGAAATATCATAATATGAGTAATGAAATAAAATTCGAAACTAAAGTTTGCTGCCGTCTGCCTTAAAATTTATTGGATAATGATGTTGCTTGCAGAACTTAAGGTGACTGTACTGACTCAAGGATGTTGAAGAGCTGTTATTTGTATATTTACCATAAATATTTTATTGTTGACTATGTTTCTTATATCTATACACACATAGTACTATTATATTTACCTTTATTACATAATTATATGCCAAATCAGTATCCATAAAATATATTTTTTATTTTAGGGCTATGTTGTCGTTGATTTTTTGTTGTGTATTACCTATACTACAGCCAATAGTTATTATTCTACGTTTTAATGAAAAGGATTTTCACTTATACGCAATGCGCTTTGAATATAAAACGAATATTTAACAATAAAGACAGTTTAACCTCTCTCAATACAATGAACGAACGAGAAAATAATATAGAAACCGCAAAATTTGGTCCCAAGTAAATCTATCTATCTATCTATCTATTCAGCCCGTATCCACCCACTGCTGAGTATAGGCCTCTTCTTTATTACGCCACTCTTCTCGGTCCTGTGCTAACCTCATCCACATCTTATTTGTTGTGCGGCAGATATCGTCAGACCACCTTGTCGATGGCCTGCACGCCGACCTTTTTGCCCACCTTAGCCACCATTCAGTAACCTGCCTTGTCCATCTCCCATCTGTTCTTCTCGCCAAGTGTCCCGCCCATCTCCACTTCAGTTGTGTAATGCGTTTACCGACGTCCAATACTTTTGTTCGGCGTCGGATTTCGCTATTGCGGACTCGATCGACAAGGGATATGCCCAACATGGCTCGCTCCATGGCTCTTTGTGCCACGTTCATTTTGTGGAGCAATCCCTTGGTGAGAGCCCAGGTTTCCGATCCATAAGTGAGGACAGGCAGCACACATTGGTTAAATACCTTTGTTTTGAGGCATTGAGGGATCTTGGACTTGAGGACGTCCGCAAGGTTACTGAATGCAGCCCATCCCAGCTGGATTCGTCTAGCGACCTCTTTCTCCAATATTCCTTGGCCGAAAGATAAACAATGTCCAAAATATACATAATCATCCACAATCTCCACCTGGGAATTTCCAACAGTGATGTTTGGTGTTTCAAGTGGATGATTAGTCATGATCTTGGTCTTGGACATGTTCATCTTAAGGCCAACCTTCAGAGATGCTACCCGAAGTTCGTCGAGCATATCATGGAGGTCTGCAACGTTCTCAGCTAGGAGGATCAGGTCATCTGCGAACCTTAAATGCGACAGTCTCGCGCCATTGATATCGATACCTCTTTCGCTCCAGTCTAGAGTCTTCATCACGTCTTCCAAGACACTTGTGAAGAGCTTGGGCGAAAGGGTATCTCCTTGGCGTACACCCCGCTTCAAGGGCACGGGGTTGGTATGTTCGTGCATCTGTACTTGCATGGTTGCACATTTGTACAGCTCCTGGAGGATATCAACATATCTGCTGTCAATACCACAGCGATGGAGAGAATGAAACACCGCCCAGTGTTCGACAGTGTCGAAAGCCTTTTCATAGTCGACGAAGGCAAAACACAGGGGCAGGTTATATTCTTTGCATTTCTCCATCAGCTGCTTAACCGTGTGAATATGGTCGAATGTTGAATATCCTCTCCGGAAGCCAGCCTGCTCAACGGGTTGGTAATCATCGAACTGCCGGGACAATCGGTTACACAAAACTTTGGCGAACAGTTTATATATTTGTGGCAGTAGGCTGATAGGTCTGTAATTTCCTAGCAAAGCTTTATCCCCTTTTTTGTGCAGGATTTTTACCGTAGCGTTATGCCACGCTTTGGGCGTAAAGCCATTACATAGGACTTTATTAAAAAGCTCCACCAACATGTCCAGTACGGGAATGCCACCTGCAATTAACATTTCCACGTATATACCATCCTCACCAGATGCCTTCCCTCTCTTCATGTGCCTCAGGGCAAGCTCAACTTCTTCCCGGATGATTCCCGGCAAGAGAGGATCTGAATGTCTTGGCGTACTGTCGGCCCTGGGATCTGATGCATCTCGTGATTCTGGTTCTGCTGTGGTCGACGCGTATAAGGTCGTGTAGAACTTTTCCACTATGGATTTTATATGGTTCCTGTCTGTTACTATATTCCCATGTTCGTCTTTTAATTTAAAAATTTGATATCTGTTATTATTTAGTTTTTTCCTAAACACTTTCGGGCCTCTATTTTGTTTTATAGTTTCTGTTATTACTTTTGTATTATATTTTCTGATATCGGACCTTATTGCTTTATTTATTGCTTTATTAAGTTTATGTATTTGTTCTTGGTCGGCAGTAGTTCCTAATTTGTGGTCCCTTCTGGTATTCATCAGTGCTAGGGTTTTGGATGAAAGTTTCTTCTCTGTTGGCTTCTTTCTCCCCCCCACATGCTTTCTCACGGTTTCCCGGATACTGCTGCAGATGTTGTCGTTCAATGAGTCCACCTCTAGATCCAATTCTTTTAGGTCCTCAAATTGGTTTTTAAGCTCTATTTGGAATTCTTTTTGAAGAAACATGTAGTCCGTAGTATCATACTTCTTTACATGGGATCTTATCATTTTCTGTCTCTCCTTTGTAAGATCGAATCTTAAAGTGGCTCTCACTAACCGATGGTCGCTGCAAGTTTTAAAGCGACTCAGGACGGATACGTCTGTAACTATATTTTTATTTGAACTTATAACGAAATCAATTTCGTTTTAAGTCCGTCCGTTTGGGCTGATCCAAGTCCACTTTCTTGAAGGTCGCTTTTTGAAGAAAGTGTTTAGGGCGAAAAGTTTATGCTGCTCCATGAAATTGACGAGCGTTTGTCCTCGGGGGTTCCGCATTCCTAGCCCGTATTTGCCGACTGAGCCTTAATTTGCCAGTGCAGAGCCTAGTTTTGCGTTGAAGTCCCCCATGATGATCGAATAGTGGCAAGGATTGTCGTTCTGAGCTTTAACTATACTTTCATAGAAAGTCTCTACTGCCTCGTCTGAGTGATCTGATGTTGGTGCGTAGACCTGTATGATTTTAAGAGCATATCTTTTGTTCAATTGTAGGATAATGTAACAGACCCGTGATGACACGCTTGCTACATTTATCACAACAGAAGAGAGCTTGCTGTTTATCAGAAATCCGACTCCACCGTATGCTTTGTCCTCATTTCCCCTGTAGTACAACAGATCACCGCTTGGCAGTGTTAAAAGGTCTTCCCCTTTCCGCCTTACCTCAGACAGCCCAATTACATCCCACTTGATTTTTCCTACTTCCTCTAACAGTTCGCAAAGCCTATTATTTCCTTTCAAAGTCCGTGTATTAAACGTAGCCAGGGTCATCGTTTTTAATGTGCGGCGGCCGGATCTCTGCCGGGGATTCTTAGCACCCTCTGCCCCGTTCCCTTTTCTGCCGCCGTGGCTAGGGAGAGCGGGGCTGCCGGGGACTGAGGGCCGAGTTTTTTTGGGCGTAATTCATATTTTCATATTTTCGAAGAGGGGTTCGAAAGCCATAAAACACCACGCTGGCCAGTGCGTCTTGGTGAGTTCTTCCTGCCACGTTGGCCCAAGTAAATGCTTCAAATTATCAAACTACGCCCTGAAATAAAAGGTTGTATATCCAGTAAGGTGTCAAACGAAATTTCAGCTTTATATTTTCCGGAATAAGACCGAAAGTTGTATGTAGAAATATTTTAATTTCATGATACTATTATGCAGAAAGGTCTTGAAAGGGTTTTTGAATGATTTCGGAAATTGATTTGAAAGTTAGTTCATAATAAAATATAAATAAACAAGTATTGTTATTGTTGCCGTGTGGTGACGGCAGTAGGGATACATTTGTCACCACCCCTTCACCCCAAATCTTCTCGTGGGTGTCGTAAGAATCGACTCAAGGATTGAAATGTCAATGGAAATTCCTTTGTACAACATCGACTATGGGTAGCAGCATCATCATAATGGACATAATGGACATTACTGCGATCGCCATCCTGTTTACCCATCGCGGTGATTATGGGCATTTACCGTCTTCTGCGTCAATAACCATAGCTTATAGGAAATGCCTACGTCCAGCAGTGGACAGATAGAGGCTGATGATGAAACAAATATTGTAAGACAATATTATTTTGTCAGTTTTTCCAAAGGTCAATAAAAAATATTAGTTTTGTATTCCACAGGCACATGTAAGAAAAGGACTAGATATATTTTATTCAGAGACATTGAAACCGGCCCTATAAAGTTACGATAAATATAATAGAACGTTAAATACAAATAAAATAGGCATGACTAAATAACAGACATTTGTGATCAACGCAGAAAGAAGCTATCACTGGGATTTGAACCCGGTAGCTCCATATTCGCAGGTTGAGTTACTGTAACTAAACTCTAAAAGCCGTTTATTTAATAATTAAAGTAATATTTTTTCGACACATTACTTCTTCAAATTGGTACCTATTTATATTGCTTCGCTGTCAACTGTGCAAACAAAAATATACGTAACATTGATATGCTTATTTTTCTTTTAGATACATATATATGACGTTAACCTACTATTCAAATCACGCGACATTACTTCCTCGGGAAAAATCAGAAAAAGAAATCTTATTTCAGTTCATATTTACTCAATTGTGAACCTTATTCTAGTACAAATAAGATACAAATGCACGTATACATAAGGGCTTAGTTTACGGAACTCAGTCACAATGAAATACTTTCCTTATTAAGCTTGAATGGTAATGACTCCTTGTCTTTGCTGTTCCACACTTGGCGAACGTTGTTGTATTCCTATTTCATTATAATTATACTAGGTAGAAAGGGATGCCGTGTAGTCAAATTTCTTCCTTAGTAGAATCAACTGTTCAGTGACCTTGACGTCCGTTACAAATACATAATAAATTATCGAAAACCACTCGTACCAGGGTGGTTTGAGTGCTTGACTTGTCTGCGCTTTATGAAGCATATAAATATGAAGTTTCTGTATAATAAGTAAAATACTAGTACCTATTACGACTCTGACTAGTATAGACAGACAGTAGTAGACGTTCTCACTGACTAACAATAAATAAAGTACTAGACGGTATAAAACGTATTATACAATTTTAAATATTGTACATAAATAGTGGCTTGAAACCAATTAGTCATGGCCTAAATGCCTTATATCAAGTCATATATATATTTTTTTTTTATACCACGTCGGTGGCAAACAAGCATACGGCCCGCCTGATGGAAAGCAGTCACCGTAGCCTATGGGCGCCTGCAACCTCAGGGTGTCACATGCGCGTTGCCAACCCAATAAAAATAACGTTGGCACAACAAAGTGGCTCCACTCCACCTGATCGTAAGTGATATAGGTATTATTCGGCAAATTCCTGCCAAAGCAATGGTTATAAACTATTCAACTTAACTCCATTCAATCTTATATGTTTTGACTTATCTATGGCGATATCATTCGTTGGTTGCTTAACGTTATTCGCTTCATTCTGTAAAAATGGAAGACAACAAATTGATTTTAACAATTTTAGATTGGAAACTACGTGAGACCCAAACATATTAAGTTATTATCGAATCGCTTGACATGTTTCGACCCATTAACCGACACGGACATGACGAGGAAACATTAATTGGTCGAAACATGTCGAATAATCATCGATTTAAATTACGTGAGTAACCCGGTCCGATAATATTCCAATAATGTTCCTAATAATCTACATTCGTTTCTACCCGGTCAATTAATAATAGGTATATTCTTATCGTGATCGTAGCACAAAGTAATTTGTTACAATCACTTGGTGGTCCGAGTGTGCGTACAAACAAATGATGTAACAAGTTCAAGGTAAGTATTCCCAATAACCTTAAAAAGCACTTAAGTACGTACTTAAGTAAGTTTGTTAGCGTTCGTAGCCTAGTTGGTAGCGACTCTGCCTACGAAGCTGGAGGTTCCGGGTTTCGTGCCCGGCAAGGGCATTATTTTTGTATTAATTTATCTTAAATATTTGTTCCTTGGTCATGGCTGTCTATATATATGTAAAAGTATCCATATATATCTATCTATTATGTATAACGTCGCTTGGTACCCATATCACAAGCCTTAATTGAGTTGATTGACTAGGTTGATTTGTGTAAGATGTCCCAAGATATTTATTTATTTATTTAGTACACATATTTACAAGTACAAAATGTGTTCTTATTGTAAGTTAACGTCTCTCTTAGGAATAGCGTCAAACTAAAACTGACTAAAGACTGGTCAAAAAATAGTTATTCGATCGGTCTCAATGTGATCGATATGGGTCGAGTACAAAAAAACTTTAAAGACCTTTAATGAAAACGTAATTTAACGTTATACTGGGTGTTACATTAGTCGTAATACAAATTGTGAAAAACCTGTTAAGATGGTCTTTCTGAACAAGGTTTCCTATGGGACCTATATGAAAGTCGCGAAAAAAAAAATTACGGTTTTCATACAGATCGGTACAGAAGTGTTCATGATTTTCAGTCTCGTTTCATTATTATGTAAACACATTTGTAAGAGATCAGTTTGAAAAAATGTATACATATTAATGAACTCGAACTGTACTAGTCTTAAAAAAAAAATAAAGATTTTCATAATATGGGTCCCAAAGGAAACCTTTTTCAGAAAGACCATCTTAACAGGTTTTTCACAGTTTGTATCACGACTGATGTAACACCCGATAGTTTTTGTGTTACGTAGCGAAATTTTGTGTAAGATCTTGTGGCACTGAAAACGGGCGACAAATTCAAATTTTCTATAAGCGATCAACAATACCAGCCTATAATCGTTTATATTTGCCTCCTTTTACTACTGTTGAAGCTTGTTGGACGTACACATAGTTTTTATGACTGTGCAATTTACGTGATCGTGATGTTCGTTTTGATTAAGGTGTTAGCTATACGGAGACGGAGAGTTGTCGAATTTGCGGACGATTGTGGTAGACACTAGACACATGTCTCTTTGAGTGGCTTAAGGTTGTAGTACCTTCGAAACATTAATACAGATGTCGCTAGTGATTAGCTTCACAATACCATTGACTAAATTCGCTGTGATCGACGGAAGGTCGTCTGGTGTAATTGGAAGCACGTTGAACCGGCAATCCAGAGGAAGCGGAATCCCGTGACAACCAGAGTCTTTCGCAGTTGATTTTTTCTATGGTAAGCACATCTGTTACGATATTGCGGTGTTAGCTATGTCCAATTTTTTTGCAATCGGGACATACTGGTTTCGCATTTGTCTAAACTTTTGAGCGTTGCTTTGCTAGAAACATTTTGGCTCAAAGTCCTCCATGACAAAAAGGGAAATACTCGTTGGAAGTAACTGATATTTATGACCTTTTAGATTCTCATACTATCGTGCCTAGTGACAGTTTGGTAACTTAGGTTCTCGGAACTACGCACGTTTTATTACTTCTTAGCACGTAAGACGCTGAAACAACAAAATATCAAATGAATGGGCTCTTAACATGGGTTTTTGTTATAACCATTATCAATAAAATTAACGATTCTTAAAGGGTGATGGATTAATAAAGACCTTTTGTACATAAAATATACATAGAGATACAATACAAACATGATCTCTTCTCTCACACTATACAGGGGGGGTGGTGTGGGTACAGTAAAGGGAATGTACGAGTAGCCGCGCACTTTTTTGATCTTTATTGTCATAGTGTTGACTGCAAAACGTACGTGTGTCAATTTGCCTGTACAGAATTGCATAGCATAGCTGCAAGTGCCATATTCATGAAACTATTAACAAAGCTTATAACTGTAAGTCCGCGTTATAACTACAGAGCCATTTCCTCCAGTCAACTTTTGCAAAGAAGAGAAAAAATCAAATATGATGCATTCAATGGAAAATTAAAATCAAAATTGACATCATTATCAGATCTACTTCTATGATCTCATTGAATTTTTAAAAAGGCGTCTATGAACTCTATGATACTAAAAGGAAGAGTGTTGTGATATTGTGGGATTTTATGTTGTGGCCTGATCAGTGCTGTGTGAATATTAAAATATCCTATCACCTAAATTATCACGGCTTTTAGTTGAAGCTATGAGACAGAGGATTTATCTAAGAGAATGTTCATTATATCAGCCGAAAGACGTCCACTGCTGAACATGCCTCCCCCAAAGATTGCCACAATGACCAGTCCTGCACCACCCGCATCCAGCGGACTCCTGCGACCTTCACCAGGTCATCGGTCCACCTTGTGGGGGGCCTACCCACGCTACGTCTTCCGGTACGTGGCCGCCACTCAAGAACCTTCCCGCCACAACGGCCACCGGTTCTACGCGCAATATGCCCCGCCCACTGCCACTTCAGTTTAGCGATTCGGAGAGCTATTTCGGTTACTTTGGTTCTGCTGCGGATGGTCTCATTTTTAATCAGATCACGCAGAGAGACTCCTAGCATTGCCCTCTCCATTGCCCTTTGGGTGACTTTGAGCCTTCTTATGAGGCCCATTGTATAATCAATATAATTTTACCCGTTTTAGGATACGTATAGGTTACCCGTAGATTATGCTAGTGTGGCTTGATCGCCTTTTCATTACTATTAGTACCGTTAAGGACATCCGTTGCCATGGTAAAAATTCCGATACATCACTCACATTAAATCATAAAATGAGCTTTGTCGTAAAACATGTTACCCACAGCTAAAGCGCCATTTACCATGCAGAAGAGAAGAGCTCACTGTTAAAAAACTAGAAAAGACGAATTGGGTGCTGAATGTTCTGATCTCTTATGTTATTTTAGCTACTCAATTTCACGGAAGATGATAAAAGTGAATTTATGCGTTGGGTTATTTAGTCAACTATTTATTTCCATTAAGACGTTTGTTGTTATCGTCACAATCCCGATACAAGACTCGCGTTAAAACAAAAAACCAGGTTTGTCGTAAAACATGGCACAGCTGGGCATTTCTCAGCTATGCTATTCTCTTATTCACACATTCGACGCTGCGTTCGTCAACGAGCTCGACGTCGAGACAGCCTTGTCTAAAATCCTAGCTGTTTTATTTGACATTAGGAATCGAGGCTGTGAGCGAGGTTGTGGGCGAGTTCGTCGCTATTTTTCGTTAGAGAATACGAAGTTCGTACATTAAACGTCAAACTCTCGACGCAGTGTAGTTCCAGCTCACGCCGCATTCGTCGTCGAGCGCTAGTGTCGTTTAAAGTACATTAGTGAATACCATTTTTAGGCTCGACGCTGCCGCAGCGCTGACACAGCGCTGACAGCAAGGCGGTTTCCTTAGTGAATAACACTGCTGAGCGTAAACGGACATCTCATTTATCTGGTCACATTTTTTTCGAAGGAGCTGCATGATTTGAGGTTGATTTTGGTTGTCTTATAGAGAAACGGGTGCTGTATCTGACGACCGAAAATGGTACCAAAAGATGCAGCCACTTCCAAAAAAACGTGACCAGATGAATGAGATGTCCGTTTATGCTCATCGCTGGTGCTTAGCTGGGTATTTCTCAGAAGAAATACTCAGCTAAGGCGCCTTTCACCATTCAGGCTCAAGCAGCTCGTTCTCGGCTCAAGAGCTGTTTTTAAAGAACTAGCGGGGCAGAATGAAGGCTTAATATTCTGCGTACTGAAGCGTAACACTGACGTTTCTTAGGAATAAAGTGTTTTTTTCTCTGTAGGCAAGACTTAAGGAGGTAAGTTTGCATATTTTTAATAATATCCAACGTAAATTATAAATATATCAGATATAAAAGATTAATAATAGAATATGAAAAAGGGTAATCATCAATTCAAATCCGCGTCCTTGGCAATGGCAGCTGATAGGCATGATATTAAAGTTATGCTACTGTTTAAAATACAAACCAAATTATTAAATAATAAATATAAATTGACTGATTTCACAAAAACTTGGGAAACGTATTTATTTTGTGAAACGCATAACTAAATTCATTAGTTACTAAATTCTATGGCAGATTGAATGAGTGAAAATACCCCTTCCACAGTTCCCTAGTAAATTTACTAGTTACACCATTAAGGAATATTGTCATACTAACAATTCCAATACAAGACTCACATTAAAACCAGCTTTGTCATAAAACAGGGCACAGCTAAGGCGCCATTCGCCATGCAGGCTCAAGGAGCTCATTCACGGCTCAAGAGCTGTTTTTAAAGAACTAGCGGGGCAGAATGAAGGCTGAATATTCTGCGTACTGAAGCGTTAACTGACGGTTTTGGTAAAGTGAGAGGTTCTTTTAAATGTATGAAGAATAAATTCCTGCTTTTTGTGTGCTTTTAACCCACCTCAAAAAAGGAGGTTCTCAATTCGATTGAATTTTTGTTCATGATTTCACTCGCGGTCTTCGAGAATCGTGAAGCGATTTTCAATTATTTTTTTTAATCGAACGAATATAAACCTGGAGATGGTCCCGTCAGCACCAAGTCAAGTTGTAAAAATTGGTTGAAATCGGTTTTAATTACCACATTTCCAAAAATAAAATTATTTTATTATTAAAAAAAGGCCATCAACAAGGTTCACGAACCTCACAACCTAAGGTGGGGTACGAACCGCAATCTCAGGATGCTTAGCCAAGTTGCCAATCGCTAGCGCTTAGTAGCACATCGTAGTTTTCCCTCTTTGTCACTCTTTCATATTAGTGCGACAAAGACAATTAGCTGCTTTTTTTGATTGACGATTAAGCGTTAGCGATTGGCAACTTGGAACTGAGTTGGAACTCATGGATTCGCTCGCCGCTGGTCGCCTTAGACTAATGTCGTGACCGGGCCTTAAAAGCGCCCTGTGTCTAATTGTTGTAAAACTGATGTAGCCTGTATCCAGTGATCATTGTGACAATAATCATAGTCAAGTTGTAGCTGTGATACTTGTCTAGTCCATTTTTAAACTTATTCACATTTTGTGCTGAGATCACGTCCTCTGGGAGTTTGTTCCAACATCTTACGACTCGGTTGCTCAAAAAGTGTTTATAAGGGTTACTGTGAATTTCGACGAAGATTTGATTAATCACTGTTGTATTTTTTTATATCTCAACAAATTGGTTTTTTGGTTGGTCTAAGGTCAAAATGGGAATCGAATACCTCACATTGTTATAATATTCATGGAACTACTCGGTCCGGGGATTTTCTCGAGTAGGTCATGCAATTTAGATAGGTCAGGCTTAAGTGACACAATTATAATCTTTTACATAATAACTTATGAAACAAAACTATTCAAACGGATTATATCGCGTCTTTAATTATTTTTTTAACTACATCCCGATGTTTTGAACACTTCTCAAATTTTACAGGTTCGTGGCCTAGTGTGACGGGAGACTGACAAGTTATTTTTTTAACACACACCCATTTATTGTGGCTCCAAAGTTCCAAGACACAGCTCTTACCATGTCATGGAGTATTGGGATCCTCGGAGTCGACATTTCCAACGACGTCCAATTCCGATGTCACCTAGAGGGAAAAGCTACGCTGGCATCCAAAAAGCTCGGTGTGCTCAATAAAGCGAGGGGATATTTTACTCCGGGCCAAAGACTTCTGTTATATAAGTCGCAAGTCAGACCCCATATCCGGAGTATTGCTGTCACCTCTGGGCAGGAGCACCTGTATACCAGCTTGCACCCTTTGACTCGGTTCAGAGACGAGCTGTCCGAATAGTCGACGATCCCAGACTCACAGGCGGTATTGAACCCTTAAGTCTAAGGAGAGACTTCGTCTCCTTAAGTGTGTTCTATCGTCTGTACAATGGGTTGTGCTCTGAAGAACTGTTCGACATGATGCCAACGTCCACTTTTCATCATCGCACCGCTCGCCACCGACTGGGCGCTCATCCTCACACCTTGCAACCTAAATGGTTGCAAGGTGTGAGGTTTCAGAGGAACTTTCTCCCGCGGACGGTCCGTCTGTGGAATGAGCTCCCTGCCGAGGTTTTCCCGTTGGACTACAGTATGGGGTTCTTCAAAAGAGGAGTATACAAGTTCTTATTGGGTCGGCAACGCGCATGTGACACCCCTGGGGTTGCAGGCGCCCATAGGCTACGGTGACTGCTTTCCATCAGGCGGGCCATATGCTTGTTTGCCACCGACGTGGTATAAAAAAAAAAAACACCGACAAGTTAGTCAGCCGAAGTAGGTAGACCACAAACCCCGTAAAGTGTTCAAAACATAGGAATGTGGTTTAATTTACCTAATATACGCGATGAAATCCGTATTATTTCATGAGTAATCATCGGTAACCTAAGAAAATATGAAATCATGTCTTGTACCAATGACTTTTTCTGAATCTTATGTACGGTGTAATCATCATTATCATCATCATATCAGCCGAAAGACGTCCACTGCTGAACATAGGCCTCCCTCAAAGATTGCATGCAGATGTACGGAATATCAGATGATATTTACTATTAGCTTTCGGTGAAGGAAAACATCGTGAGGAAATCTGCAATCCGGGAAGAAATTCAAAGGTTTATGTGAAGTTGCCAACCCACTTAGCGTGGGGACTATAGCCCAATCCCTCTCATAATATATATGAGAGAAGGCCTTTGACCAGCAGTGGGACATTATATATATTGGCTAAAATGATGATTATTATTATTTTATAATATCTTATTAAAAAAAATTAACTTGACTTGCCTTTGCAATCTGTTTCATTGTATCTAATCATCATTAATTATATCACCAATCTATTCTACTCGTCCCTTTCCTGTTACAATAGCGTGATTTAATTGTAAAGGTTTACTAGCAAGATCAAATTTGATCGAATTTACCCGTTTCTTTGAATTTCTACTTAGATCGATTTCCTCTTCATTTTCCTTTGAAGGAAGGTTACTGCAAAATATGAAAATATTTTTTTGTCGATTTTTTTGTATGGAACACACAAGTTTAAGTTATGACGCCGTGAATACTTGCTTTGTGCTAAGAGTTTATTGACTATTAGGCTGCGTTTCCATCAGAGATGTGCGAGGATGTGTTTCCATACAAATGACACCTATAGACACACAAGAAAATAAGTAAGAAGACCATATCTTAAACAGTCATCTTTGTCGCTAGAAAGCAATAAATATATTCAAAAACATCCCAATATGTACTATGTACATATTTTCTTTAGTAATTGTAAATTAATTATCAAAACTCCTTGGTAATTCTACTGTAATCCTGGTTACGTCGATACAGGCTCTGGTTTTGAGTCTCGGTGAGGGTATTTACGTGCTTATTTATCGAGAAATTTCTC
Source organism: Thaumatotibia leucotreta (assembly GCA_025490895.1). Classification (NCBI taxonomy): domain Eukaryota; kingdom Metazoa; phylum Arthropoda; class Insecta; order Lepidoptera; family Tortricidae; genus Thaumatotibia; species Thaumatotibia leucotreta. Next base: position 27,389 of record JALPQI010008961.1, read on the forward strand.
TTCCTATTTATGTTTAATATTATTATGTATTGTATTTAGGTAGTTCTAGTACCCACAACATAAGCTATTATAAAAGTTACTACAAAGTCCATTCATCCTTAGTTGTCTTATCTAGTAAACAACTTCCTAACCTAAAAGTACACGTTTTCTATTGTATCTGCCATATTTGCCTATACCAAAATACCTGAGTCCGTATTTGTGCAGTCCGTCCGTAATAATTAGTAAATTGCTTATCTTTTAATCAAGAAAACAGCAGTTTACAACAGAAAACGTGTACTTTTAAATTAGAAAGTTATTTATTCGATAAGACAACTAAGGAGGAATGGACTGTAGGTCTAGGTTGATTTAAGTATATTTTTTTCATGATATTTATTTATTGTATGGCTAATTGGCTACTACTACTGTATTCTTTAATGAAGTTTCATAAATTAAGTATCGAGAGATTGGAATTTTACTCAAACCAGCGTCGATAAAATAATAAACACATTTTCAGAGAATATTGTTCGTTGTGAATCCACAAATCCAATATTGTGAGTAAATATGGCGTACAGGAGAATACATTTTAATTTAATTTCACGTCATAATTTAATTAAATGCATGCTTGATTTTGCAGATAGTAAAGCTGTTTTTCAGTGGTATTATGGAATGAACGACAAATTTTAAAGACTATTTTGAAAGTGATGGAGATAGCTACAAGTGGTGGTACATAAAAAAATGGATTCGACCAACAAATTCGCCAAAGAATTAAAATGGTAAACTTGATTTTAAAAAATGTTGGAGATAACATGAAATACGAGATCAAGGAGAGAATGAAAGCAAATCGATGGTATGGAATCTTTTCAAGTAGAAAATTTATAAAAATGGTATAATTTTGGAGGAAAATAAATTATAGTGTAATTGTAATTTCGGTACACGTCAATTAATTATTACGATTATTAAAGAACAGTTTTCATTATGAAAATAAGCTTGTTCAAATAATAACAGAATGGTCATCAGTATTATTACGGATTACACAAATTACCTTTAAAATAAAAATAAATATATGTGTAAAAACCACATTTAATTTTCTGAGGGTAACCAAAAAAAATCCATAACTTTCCTGTCACATCACTTATTGTATATCTGTGAATAATTGTCCTTTTGTGCGATTTAATTAAATGGGAAGGGATAAGGGGATAAAATTATTATGTAGTCTTACACGAGTATTTGGCATCATACTTTAAAATATCATCAATTCATCGTAAAGTGTCATCAAGGATATCAATGAAAATTACTAAATAAATACAAAATTTAACTTCAATCAAACTTAAAACTACTCTACGCTGTATTTACTAAACTATTTCTGAAATAAATAGAGAAGTACCTTCTAGGAAAAACAGATTATATCTGAATCTTTACGAAGGGCATTCTTGCGATGAAATGCGCTTGCAATTTTTATTTTTCATTCAGACTATGATAATGGAAATTCAATATCTTTGAAGAGAATAAAATGTACAGTCACCATAAGATACATCGTAAGTACGTCTGGAGCGTTCAAAAATATCTGAACCGACTTTATTGCCATAAAGATAGAGGCGTGTTTAGATATTTTTGAGTGCTGTGGACGCTACGATACATCTGATGGCGACTGTGTGTGACAACTGTTCGTAACAGAACAAAACAATGTCATTATGCTAATCTGATTATTACCAATTAATCTAGCCAATGTTTGAATGTTCAAGAGCAATTTTCGAGAAAATGAATGCATGAATGTAATTTAATGATCGTAATGATGTCGTAGGTCACCTGACTACGTGGAAAACATATGCCTTAACCTAACCCTTGACGGCCCCCGACGCCGCGGCAGACCAAAGAAGCGATGGCTAGATGTCGTGAAGGCTGACATGAGTATGAATGGGCTTACAGTAGAAGATGCCCAGGATCGCGCAAAGTGGAGGAAATGTAGCAGGAAAGCGTACCCTGGCAAAGGCCAGGATAACGCTAGGTAGAAGAATGCATTTTTCAACCAGAAATGAATTTGCTTCGCAATAAGCTCGTTAAGGCTTCTGTTAATGTCACTATCAACCAAAAAATACGGATAACATTTGTGCCCATATCCTTGAATTGCAACCATATGCACCATAAGCATCCTTATATTGTAATTGCAGTGCGATCGCCAACCCGTCTGCAAAACGTGGCTATTATGGCATAAACCCGGTCTTTGTCCAGCAGTGGTATTTTTTGGACTGAACGGATGATGATGATGATGAGCGGGCATCTGTTGCATAACTGCAAAGGTATAGGTAACTGCGTTTGTCCATCAAATAAATAAAATGTCTTTAATTTTAAGTCTAAGCCAGGAAACCAAAGCTTAATAATTACTGAAATAGGTACTACTTACTAATTAAAGCAGGTTAAAGGCTTGTTTCAATATCTCCAAATAAAATCTATCAAATATGTATACCTATATGTTAGCTGTTCTTTCCCTTTGTATTCCTGTGAAAAAGGGTCTTATGATGACGATGTTTGTTTACCTGACGAATATACAGGATGTAAGTCAAATACGGGCGAAGCTCTTAACGAGTGTTAGTTATCGACATAATAAGTACATTCAATTAACTTTTACTTAAAGTTAGAGCAACAAAATTTTCCATACAAAGTAATTCGACGCGCAATGTAGAGCAACATACGCGAGTTAAGCACTCGCTGACAGCTAATTTCAAAAGCAGATGACATAACTGCTATATCAACAATAACAAAAGTTCGTACCTACATTGCTGCTCCGATAATCTTAAAAAAAGTCTGTGGGGTCATAATTAAGAGTAACTTTAAAAAAAACCTTGTAATCCATGATTACACTAATGAATCCCATACCTGGTTTAATTGATCGCCCGTATTAGATTTACACACTGTATTTATGTGGAGATTGAAACGAGATCAAAAGTCTCTTTTGTGACCATAAAACTGTTTCCTTAACCATTATCTTTTTTCTATCAATTCACCTCACGAACCAAGCGTGATTCTATCACAAAACCGAGAGTCATAATCATAAAACGAAGTGGTATCTTGGCATAATAAAATCCAGCTCCCTAAATTCACGTTCAACCCTAGCGATTGAATGTGAATAATTAATCTGCAAGCCCTTTGATGTTTATTAGGGTTGTCTCTTCATTGCTTGGTCAATATTTATAAGCAACATTTATAAGGAAATTGTTGTTTATTTTTAATCTTAACCCGAATCGCTGATTTGGTTTTCTCTGCAATTTACTTATTTTTGCAACTATGGAATAAGCAATCAGTTACTAAATTGCAGTTCAATATTATTTCGTTCTGCTACTGGACAAGTAAACAAGATTCTTCTTGAAAATAACATGTCATACGGCAAGGCTATTTTCAGCTTGAGCAAAAACACTTGAATCCCGAACGGCCGTGCAGTTAATATAATTTTCCTCCCCTGTGACATAATTTATACTTATTACGCAGCTTCAAATATGAGCTTAATAACGGAAAATGAGTGAATGAAAAAAGGAGTTTATTAAAGATAATAGAAAATAGAAGAGTGAAAATGTTTGGCCACCTTATACGACATGACGCTTTGATAAAAAACATAATAGAAGGAAGGATTGAAGGAAAACGAGGAAGAGGGAGACCTAGAAAGTTACATGAAACAAATAAAAGAGAAAGTAGACGTGTCGTACAAGGAAGTCAAGGAGGCGGCTTTGGACAGAGTTAGATGGAGACAGCTACATTCATCAGTTACGCCGATAAGAGTTTGTCTCTTAAATGAACGATGATGATGATGAACGGAAAATATTCTCTCAAGGAGCGCTGGGGGGCTACCACGATCTACAAATTATTTAGTTCCTAAACTGAATCACAATGCCACAGATCCATAGCCTCCTGCCGCCCAGACAGTAATATTTGCCAATAAAATTTGGATTGACATTGTAGGAAATAGAGTAAAATGTCTTTTGTTACAGGAGACCTTTTTATAGGTCTCTGGGCGGCTAGAGGATAGAATAACTATCAACAACTGATAAGCCGAACCTAAATTGAATCTCATTTAAGAGATCATGATATTATTAAGCCGCGATAAGAATGGGATTCAAAAGCAAGGATCGGAACCGGTTTAGAAAACCTTGAAATAGCATAATATTTTTAAATGTTTTTTACTCTTTATCTACATAAAATCCTCAATCTTTTATGTAATCAACAACATCGCATTTTTAAATTACTCCATTAATAAATCATTTACCGAACGAACAATGATGAAACTAGAACTGTTCTTTTGTATGGGGAATAAACTGGTATCCGATCCCTGTTCGAAAGTATTGTTGACACAACAGTGTACAAGTCAATCTAGGATTATATTCATATACGTAATTTGAGAGACATAATCCTCTTTTCATCTGCTCAAGAACGAACGAATGCTCGCTAAGGACTCTAAATGGAAACGCAGCTTTACAGACAATAGAATAATTAATCACTCACTACATCTATATACAACTTTTCTTGGTAAATGTTGTGTCATTCGTTGTGTCAATAGTACTTTCGAAACCCCTTCTGACTCCGGTTTGATAATAGCCCCTCTGTTCATTTCACTCGTGAAGAAATAAATGTCCTATTTCACATCTGGTTAGGCAACGCTGAAGTCAGTCGGACGGATAGATGCGAGGTCACAAAATAGTTCGAGCTTTTCAGGATTCTTGAAGAAAGGGATCTTACCCGTTCAAAGTTAACAAGTAAGGTTAATGTAAACTGCTAGTATTTAATGTTTAACTTTGAAGTACACGTGGGTGTTTATGCGAAGCTCAACGTATCGTAGCTTTGATGTTGCGGATTACTTTCTTTAGTAAACTTGGCGTAAATTCTTCGTGTTTGCTTTAGTAGTTTCTATTCTAACGCTCAGCTTGGATACCTTTGAATGTTTCTTTAGAAATTTTATTTATCAGTACGTTTTACAAACCGCACACCTAGATGCAAACAGTCCTAACTCAGAATTAAAGAGTTGAGTTTTGATATTTTTTGATTTTATTTGTATTGCTTTAAGTAGTAACTACTATACTAAAGAAAAAATACCGAAGTTTACCAACACCGATGCTGGGATATGAACCCACGTCCTCAGCTTTCGCGGCTGAAGCCGGCTGATCTATTTGAAATCAGTGTGTTTAGAGTATTTTCTATAAAAAAATATACACGACCCAAATAATTTAGCCGAGATGTACAATTGTACATGCAATATGATCACTTTTGCTATGTACAGTGCATTTACCCTTATTTACCTTGTGTTTGTTGTTGTAAACTACACCCTAATGGGCATTTCTCCGAGCGTTTCAACCGCCGTGACTTTGGCGGCAGCCTTATCACATGAATCCCTTTAAAGATGCAAAAACTTTTGGATATATTGATAGACGTAGTTGACAACTACCAAAATATCCAAAAAATGTATTAGATCACGGAAATCGGGTAATAATGTGGCCACCAAAATCACGGCGGTTGAAACGCTCGGAGAAATGCTCTAATATTTACTGTAATTCGAGATCATCATTGTATACAGTGACAAAGCACGAGTAAGGCGGTAATATACAGTAATTTACTTCACTCCAGCGTTAAATTAAATCAAAGTTCTCCGTTACACTACACGTCACTGTCTAGACACTCCGACGTGTCGGGAAACTTCAAGCGGTATTAAATATCACTAGAACACTATCAGATAGCACTAAAGTTGCCTCTGAAGGTGGCTTTAGTAGTCCTCTTTCCTCTTAGCACATTTTGTTTGACAGCAACTCACCTTATTGCTTCTTTTTAGAAACCAATTGCAAAAACAGAAGAGGTTCTCAATTCGACTGTGTTTTTTATATATATTATGGTATGTACTCGATATCTCCAAGAATTTTGAACCGTTTTTTTTAACGAACGCGTATAACCCTCACCAAAACGGAATCTGATGATGAGATCGGGAGAAAATCGGTTTAAGTTGGTTCGGACGGCAGTATTAATACATTTATTACCTCCCAGCCTCTTCCCATGGATATCGTAAGGGTCGACTAAGGGATGTCCCTGATTATTTAGTTTTTGAAGATTGATGATGGGCAGCAGCATCATCATAGTGGATGGACACACTACTGCAACCGCCAACCTGCTTGCCCAGCGTGTCGATCTTGAGTATTTACCTCCTAGTGCCTTTGTGTCATGTGCTTTGATAATAGTGGCCTTTTTCCAGCAGTAGACTAATGATGATAATTATGATTCTTGTTTCTAGGCCCCAGTACATATTGGCCCAAAGCGGGTCAACCTTAGATACAGCTATGCGATGGAGATCGCGTGATTACTGTACTCCTTTTACGTATAACGGCATCCCTTAGATTGGGCTACGTTGGGTGGCTGCCCATCTCTTATTGTTGATTGTGTTGAATAAATGAGGTGAGGAGAAAGTATCCTTAAAAATAAATGATGTGCTAGGACCGCGTATGTAATAGAAAAGGTGAATCATATTTGAAGACGATTTATGAGGGTAAAGTTTTATTTATGGAGCCTAAATTCTAGTTATTCTATCTTTAATAGGTCTGTCCGTCTGTCAAGTAAATCCCCCAACGTAAATGTCCCATGTTTTTGTAAATATTGTTAAAGTAAAGATTGTCGTAATTTTAAAATAAATTGTTTCCGTAGTACTATGTGACTATGGTACGTTTTTTGTTTTATTTATGTTTTTTAGTCAATAACGAGAAGATTGTGTCTAAGAACTGCGTCATTTATATAATCATCACCCTTAATCGAAGACATTTAATTTCATTTTGGACTATATTTGGGAGCTTTTGGACCATAGTTGGGAGCTTTTGGACTATAATCGGGTAGTTTCACGGTGTATGGAATGTCTAATACCTTACCTTAAATAATTAGCTGCTTTATTTTAACTGTAATCGTTTTTTAACCCATTGTTCAATGTTTTACAAATCTATTTAGCCGCATGTTTGATAATGGACCGCCCGTCGACGAGAATTGTCATAACAATTTGTTTTAACAAACCAGTTTCAGTACGAAATTAAAAGCATGAGTGTTCTTATTCGCGTGCCTGCCCAGTGGTTGGGATTTTGAGCAAACTAATTTTAGTTGATCCACAGTGACTATGTTAGGCCTATGATATGCAGATGAGTTTAATATCAATGAATCTACTGTTGGACATAGGCCCCCAGAAACCATATTTATTTAATATTTTAATAACACCATGTCGAACATAATTTATACACACATACAAAAAAATACAGATACCTATTAAATAAATAATGAACGTATTGTGAAAACACAAATCAAATTATAGCATCAGCCGCGAAAGCTGAGCACGTGGGTTCGATCCACACCTCAGACGTTAGGTGATCTTGGTCGTTTTTCTTTGGTATATGACATCAAATATTTATAATGAATAAATAATCTTAAAAAAACACACACACTCAATTAGAATTCATCGTATTCGTCATAACACGAAAATATTGAAAAGGAAAATAAACATATACTTTTAATCATGAATCATAATTATCGTATCAGTCGTTCAAGGAACAGATTACAGTTCTAGAATGGATAAAAAAGTTGGTTTCAATGAAAAATTCAGACAAATACTCGGTAAAGCAATAGAATAACTCCACAGGTGTTCTGTTAAATATAAAATTACGTTCAGCGTCTGTTTTGCGTTAATTTTTGCGTGTTTTCGATTCGAGGGAGATAAATCTGCTGTTAGATAACTAAGTGGGTGGTACTGTCGATTGATGCTGGGTGTTGGTTTACAATCATTACGGATTTGTGTTTAGGCAGGATTATTTTGTTTGTGATAAACTACGCCAAATGTCAACGTGATAATAGTCGTTTTCATCGACGCTAAAATATATTATTACTGCAAAATGTATGACTTTTATTAATATGATAATATATTAAAAAGCTCGCAACGTAGCTCAAATCGTTTCAAATTTAATAATCTTTCTAAGATTTATTGCAATTAGTATCAGAAAGATAATATTTTTTTAGTTTATTAAAAAGTGAAGATTAGGATAATTCTAACAATCGCTCTTAGTTCTACCCCGACTCTAAAATGTCATCTTGTGTTATACAAAAATGAAAACCACAAAATAAAATGCAAAAATTCCCTTAAACATCATGCGCATTTAAACTGAATTACAATTTTTTTGAATTTTACTATTAATTATTGCATAATAAATAGGACGCCTGTTTGAAGTTTTTGACTGACTTGGAAAAAGAGACACGCTTATGCTCTTTACGATCGAGAGTAACAAAGTTAACCAATATTTATCAATAACAACCTCAAAAGTATACGCGCGATTTTTGTTGGATAATATTGTTTTTCCCTTTCGGTCTTACAGTCATACTGAGAAGACCGAAAAGGACAAACAATACTTAGCGGCTTGTGACGTTTATGACCAAGGCCGAGTTAATATCTGAGCGTTTCAACCGCCTAATTTTGGTGGCATCATTTTGGCCGAAGTTTCTAAACGTCTCAGTGTTATACTTCGTCATTTCAATAGGGTAAAGTGCCTCCTTAAAATGACAAAGTAGCACATTGTAACGAATAGAAACTTCGGCAAAAATGATGCCACAAAAATTAGGAGGTTGACACGCTCAGATATCCACCCGGTAACTCTATATGTAAGTTTTTATTGAAAAATACTCACCATTTAACTCCATTACAGAAGAATAAGTAACTTTAAGCTGAACTTGTAAAAGCATTCTCATGTTGATGTGTTCAAGTTTGGAATTTCAGAGAATATAAAAAATACAATCTATTGCGATACGTTGGAAACTTTTCGTGACATTTTTATGTAAATTATTGTCATTTATTTTGGAATACAATGGAGTTTCCCTTTTAAAACCAAGAAATCGCTAAAAATATTTTTTCTTTTTTTTTGCCTATTTTTAAAACCTTTATTTCACCAAATCATAAGAGATTTCTTTATAGTAATATGGGCTGTCCCAGAAGTAAAGAGACAAGTTTCGAATGAAAATATTTAATAAAAAATTCTTACAAAACACTACTATTTACATTTAGTTAACTTCAGAATTTCATTTTATTTCCTACTTTATATGAAATTTGCTTGTGCAAAGGCTCTGTAGCCAATTTTTCTAAGGTTGATTGCTACTCGTCTCATTACAGCTTTTCGAGAACCAGCTGTCACACTTTTAGCCAATTTAGTCCATGTATGCTTAAATCTAGTCAACGATTTGGGTTTTTCTGTTCGTTTTTTATATTCTCGTTTATGTAAAGGTCAATAAGCTTCAATACTAGCAGCTTGGAGAACATTTGGGGCGTTGTTATGTTTTTGTATAAAATCTATACTTGCAGCCTCTAGATGTTGAGTGACTTCCGTGGCGTAGTGGCATGACGCCACATCCGGCGAGAATATAATTTCTTCCCTCTGGTAATGCTTATCTATGAACGAAATTTATCGCATTATCACACATTCTCTCAAATAAATACTTGCGGTCATAGAGCCTGTGCAAGTATATGGTTAAGATGTATTGCCATTTTGGTCTATGGCTTGTCAAACGAGATATTTATTGAAAAATTTGACCTTTGCCACAAGTTTTTGGGATAAATCTACGGAGTCCCGTCGAGTCACATGTTAGTATTGCTTCCCAGGAATATCCGTTGGGCCCACGGGCACCTAAGTCTCATCATCAATTATGAGAACTTTTTTCAGTGTTTTTTCATACGCTCTCCGGCATCCTCTTTTAGCTCGCACTTCCTGGTCCTTAAAGTACTTAGGAGCTGACAGTTTTGCAAATGCTTTAAGCTTTAGGTCGCATGTTTTAATACGAGCTATACTTGACTTCGATATTTTCGATTTATCCGCAGCAGCTCTAACAGACATCGAAGGATTCCGTTCATACACTTTTTTTTACTTTATTTATGTTCATAGCTACGGAAATAGTACATTTTTTTTCCGGAATCTTCTTGAAAATGTGTTCATGTGATTCTTCAAAACGCTTTATAATTTGATACAAAGTAGTTCTCCTTACTCCCTTTGAAGAAAAATTAGATATCGTGTCCGTTTTTCCATAACATTCATAATTCTGAACAACTCTTTAGCGAATACCACGTGATCATCTCTTTTTATTATTAAAATTTCAATAATACAATCATATTTCCCACTAAATTTTACAGATTTGAGGCAAACGGTAGCAATGACAGTATTTTTTCTTAAAAAATAAAAATATTTTCAAATAGTTCAAAATTTGAAATTTGTCTCTTTACTTCTGGGACACCCTATATTTGTAACCAACATATTAAAATCAAGTTTATTTGAGTAAAATTCTGTTCTGTTAAGTTTTTTTAGATATTATATAACAATTTCATAGTGTAAATAAGCTTGAACTCAATTGAAACAGCTTTATATACATATAAGTAGGTAAATTTGACCAATTTACCAATACCTATATGTAAAATTTACATATTGTAGGTAATGCTCCATTGATGAAATTTACTATGAGGCCACCATTATGAGTCTTAAAATCATCTTTTCCATAAATTTCGCTTCTAAAATCTCGGAATATGGTAATAAACAAATGCCGTTATTATTGAATCTAAGAACGAAGCCATGGTTCCTAAGAACAAATTTGGATATCTCTCATAGTCTGTAACTTCCCCATACAAAGTCAAAGGGCCGGCGGCGGCACGGAAGTATTGAGAATTAAAACTTCATTGTTTAAAAACAATGCATTTTTATTAGTTTAAGATATCATGTTTCTTAATAACATTTACCGTTTAAGAGCAACACAACCGATATCCAAAAGAAAATAACGAAATTGTATTTTTCAAAAAGTGCATCGATTCAAGGGGCGAGTGCACGTATTTATTTTGTAAGTGTATGAATGCAGTTTTTCTTTTTACTAAAATCGATCGCATGGTTCCTAAGACAAGATTTTGCTATCTGTTAAGGCTTCCAAACTAACCCATGTGGATTGATCACCCTGTATACAAAGTTGTCAAAAAGAAATCGTTGATGTTATAACGCTTCATACCTTCAATGTAGATGTAGGCTATTAAGTACTCACGCTAAGAGGGTTTCCCTTTTTTAGCGATTGTCAGCAAAAAACATTTCCCGTTATTGAGTTCTTTCCTCTGACGGCCAAAAGCATTTTTTGCAAGCGTCAGTGACATGAATTGTTGTGAATTTTTAGTCCTACGCTAAGAGTGTGTCTCCATTAATTAATTTCGAGGGAGATATTTTTTTCGGATGCTTTTTATTCTAAATGACATTGGTAGTTTAAGGTTATACAACTCTACTCTTTTACAAATTGCCTTTTTATATGTGACGATGGTAAGCAGCACACCTGATGGAAAGCAGGAATTGAGCCCCATGGACATAGCGATCAAAAAATCGCCTCTTCGCTGCCTACCCTGAAGACTTAGATGGATTGCTTCTATCTATGCCAGTATACTCCATTTCAAATACCATGGCCCGATGCTACTTCAAAGTTTTATGTGGCATCGGGCCATGGTATTTCATATGGAGTATACGTACACCGGCTTACCCCCAAACCGAAACACAGCAGTGCAAACACTGCTATTTAGAGGCAGGTTAACAGGTAAGACGGTGGTAGCTATCCGGGCGGATCCTGCATGAGGTCCTACCACCAGCAAAACTGACTAAAACATCATCAGCCTATCTCAATCTATTGCTGGATGTAGGCCTCTCCGAAATATTAACTATGCGTATAAACGCATTAGGAGATAAATGCCCAAAATCGCAACGCTGGGCAAGCGGATTGGCGACCGCATTGTGTCCACTATGGTGACGCTACCCATCAACTATTTTCTATCAAAGAATGTACAGTGACACTTCAATCCCTCAGTTGACTCTTACGACATCCGCGGGAAGAGTTGGGGTGACAAATGTATTTTTACTGCCGTCACGGCACGGCTAACAGAACTGTAAATTGTCAATTGTATCAACTCTGGCGTACTTATATCCAAACACAAAAGTTTCAAAGTTACTTACGAGTTTATAGTTCAGGAATGTACTTCAAATTCAAATTCAAATTCAATATCTTTAATGTAAAAAACACATGTCAATAGTCAATTATACAATCATACAAATAAAATATACTAAACTAAATAAACATCAATAAAAATCAAAATCCTTAATACTTAATAGTACATTCCTGAAATTTTTCTCGGTTTGTGGTTTTATGTTATCGTGTCACTTTCGAAAGAATGCTATTTCCGGTACTTTGTTGCTAGACCAGCAAGCTACTTTGAGATTCCATCAAATATGAAGTTGAGTCGTCGAATCGGCAACAAAAGATGTGGAATTTAATGATATGAATTTAATGTAATGTGTATCTCGTTGTAAAGAGGAAAATAATTGAGCATTTATATTTAAATTTGCGATATGAAAGTAAATAAACGATATAATGAGTCTCAATTTCAGGCTTGTGACGTGGGTGTCAAGCGACGATATATATAATAGATACATAAATACATACACAGCCACTACCAAGGAACAAATATTTGTGATAAATAATTTATACACTAACAATGCCCTCGCCGGGATTCGAACCCGGAACCTCCAGCTTCGAATTCAGGGTACTACCAACTAGGCTACGGAGGCTGGAGGCTGGATATGAGTAATTGAAAACATTAATCCTATTATTCATAGAAGGATATGGATTGTAGGACCATCGAAATACGGCAGCGCATACATAAATTGACAATAACAGAAAGACCCAAATTATGGTAAACACACAAACGACATTTTGGTATGTTAGAAAAATTTGGTCAAAAGGGGTTATAAAAAGGAATTTTATTCAGGTTCAATTCACTCTCGTTACGCATAAACGAAACCTTTTTTGGGTTATTTTGTGGAAAAATGAAAAGAAGATCTTTTGATGTTTTCATTTTTTTTATTGAACATTGTACGAGTTTGGCGCGATTATTATAGATAAACAGCTTTCAGTATTTTTATACATTGCCTATACACCGTTTTTTTTAATTTCGTTAAATTGGAGCTACCTGGTATATAATAGCTTTTAGACAAACTCAAAAAAAAATTTTTTTTTCGTTTTCATACATAATAAATGAAATAGTACGTGTGAGAACCTTGAGAATTAAGATCTCAGGTGACTGACGGCACATGTCAAAATAAGTAACATTAGGATGTAAAAAAGGGTGCAATACACTTGTTCAGTCATTAAACTTATTTTTTGTATAACTTAATAACAGTAAGAGTTAACCCTAAATTTGTCAATGTATGTCACGATGAACATTAGTCTTCGATCCACTATATGTATTTTATTTAAGACAGAATTTTCTGCTCTATACAATGGCGAGGAAGCTAGAACGCACGATTTTTTTGAAGGTGCCAAATTAAGGGTAAGACACTAATTTCTTAAAGAAATTGATTATTTTTGACCTAAATAAGCTTCCCTTTAATTTAACGGAAATCAATAAAAACACGGTGTGTATAGATACATCTTAATACTATATTCTACGCGTATACCAATTGTTAGTAGAATGTTAAAGAAATGTAAACAAACCTAAAAACTTGCATCATTCGATAGTCACGCACTTTTTAACCGACTTCAAAAAAAGAGGAGGTTCTCAATTCGACAGATTGTTTTTGTTGTATTTGCATGTCACCCGATATCTCCGAGAATCGAGAACCGATTTTTTTTTTGTAATCGAACGTGTATAAACGGTCCCGTTGGCACCAAGTTGGGGTCTGATGATGGGATCTTGGAGAAATCGAGGGACCTCTTTAAATGTTATAGGTACATGTATGGCGCTTTTAGTAATTTTAATTTACAGGCATTTCCATTCAGAAAGTAGGATTTGATGATAGGAAACCAGTGATGGAAAAAATCGGGGATCTTGAAGAAATCGGTTGAGTCGGTTTTTAAATTTTTATAGAACACAATCTTAGTAGATTTCACTGAAGATTGTTGTAAAAAAAAAGGTATAAATTTGTATTTTGGATGCAATTTTGCAGTCGATTTCACTACTTATGCCGCGGCCACGACATTGGTCTAAGGCGACCCGACCGGCTTAGCGGAAAACCATACGTGCAAGAGGGAGTACCCATATCGGCACCCCGCTCCAACTCATGGATTCGCTCGCCGCTGGTCGCCTTAGAACAATGTCGTGGCTGGGCCATTAGCCTTATGGGACAATTTTTTTCCCATTCTATATCACGTCTTTTGAGAAAAAAAACAACTTTAAAGGACTTGTTTGTTTGCGGGGTTTCTTTTCCCCGTGTCAAATAAAGTCGTAAGTCAATTATTATCAAAGTTGACTTCACTAAGAAATAATGACAGTAATAGGACTTAACTTTTATCACCAGAACTTCTAAAAGTTAAAACAGATAATAACACTGATATAAACAATATTTTGGGGGTACGTTTCATCATATTTTTTTAATCATAATTTTTACTTATAGAGTCGACGTGCGACCAAAAGCGTAATTTCGGTTTAAGTACCAAAAAAAAATTACTTCACCTTATTGTCAAGGCAATAGAGCTCCGTAATAATACTTATTCAAGACACCTAACCCGTAATTATATTTTTGACATCGACTGTGTACAGTTTATTGAAATTCTACTTGAATTTGGCACATACCTAATTTAAATATATTTTTTTAAACGTTCACGATTTTTGCTCATACTTGATGGTAATAATCGCGTAAACGTACGTTTATTTATTATCCTGAACTTTCGAGCATGGCGTTAGAGTTACCTGTGAGTTCTTACGTAAGTTAGGGACAGAGCTATACTAAGGAATGAGAGCTGAATATCACTATCTCATTCCTTAGTATAGCCCCGTCCCTATACCTAACGTAAGAACTTACAGATATGCTATTCTCTTATTCACACATTCGACGCTGCGTTCGTCAACGAGCTCGACGTCGAGACAGCCTTGTCTAAAATTGTTGTTGTTTTATTTGACATTAGGAATCGAGGCTGTGAGCGAGGTTGTGGGCAAGTTCGTCGCTGTTTTTCGTTAGAGAATACGAAGTTCGTACATTAAACGTCAAACTCTCGACGCAGTGTAGTTCCAGCTCACGCCGCATTCGTCGCCGAGCACTAGCGTCGTTTAAAGAAGGTACATCAGTGAATACCATTTTTAGGCTCGACGCTGCCGCAGCGCTGACACAGCGCTGACAGCAAGCCGGTTTCCTTAGTGAATAACACTGCTGGTGTACGGCTTGCCTTACACCCGTGGTCGCAGACAGACATCTCTGTAAGACTGGGTTTAGTTGTTGTGGTGAAATTGGGGACGGATTACACCTGCAAGTTTTACGTACCTAAGTAGTATGGACGGATCTATACTAAGGAATGAGTGGTGAATACCACTGTCTCATTCCTTAGTATAGATCCGTCCTTAAAACCTATAGGTGTAATCCGGCCCAAATTTCACCATATTGACAAGTGCTACAATTGTATATTTACTGTTTCTCCAATCTGGGGCGTTTATAGGCTACAGTTATCGTTTACCATCGGAAAAGCCGTGCGTTTGTTTGCCACCAACATAAAATATAGTACAGGAACTAAAATAAATCAGCAGTAAATAACTACTTTTTCGCGAAGCAAAATTACAATTGTCACAAAAAACACGACGATAGGAATGATGACTAGTTAATAGTTATTTATGTGGCTGGCGCATAATAAGAGGCATTAAACATGAGTGTAGTTTTATGAAACGAGCCGTAGGCGAGTAAACAACTCATGGATAAAAGTTAGAGGAGGGGACCATTTTTTGTGTTCTGGAGCTGTTACTTCCGAAAATATTAACATTATAAAAAAAATCTGGAAAGACTCATATTCTTTTTGAAAGGCCTATTCAACGTTACCCAAATCATCCCCACTAGGGATAAAAATATTTTATTGTAGCACTTTGTCCGCGTGATTAATAATATGTAGGTTTTTACCAAATTGCGAATTTCTAGTACTAATGGCCACTGAGCTATGCTGCGGACAGACAGACGGACATGGCATAGGTTCCTACTTAACTGCGTAACCCTAAAAAGTGATATCTTTATTTCTAAATCCATTTATAGCTTCCTACTAGATCTGTTTTACTTTACCTCAACATGAAATAAAATGCTTCGAACTCGATCAAGATGGTGGAATATATTGATATTCCGCGGTATTCCCAAGGGCAGTATTCCCAGAAACTTTCCTATGCTAGCTTGTGGCCTACTTTTATATGTAAAACTATGTATTTTATTTCATGCCGAATGTATACTGACGAACAATGTACAGTCAAATGCAAAAATAAGTATCGAAAGAATCCGTTCATAAATATGTTACGACGTTCTTATTACACAGAATTAGAGTGCACTGGGACATATTTTTGAACGTTTTTGTATACCCCTTATTTTGTCTTCGACTGTACAGCCATGCTGAAATAATATCGGTATTGATCAAATCATCATCATCATCAATCAGCCTATGATAGTCCGCTGCTGGACGTAGGCCTCTCCTATTAACTATGCGTATAAACGCATTAGGAGGTAAATACCCACAATCGCCACGCTAGGCAAGCGGATTGGCGATCGCAGTAATGTGTCCACTATGATGACGCTGCTGCCCATC
>JALPQI010008962.1:0-32149 GCA_025490895.1 Thaumatotibia leucotreta
TAGGATGTAGGGAACCTATTTACCTATACCATGATTTCTACTATCACAAAACGATAACTGTATCCCGTATAAAATACACACGCCGTATTTATGAACATTTTAAATTGCTAGGGTAAAAATGTGTGTAATAAATAAAATAATCAATATTTACTACAAAAATATTAGTAGGTATACATGTACGTCAGTCAATAAAATATGTCAAGACCTAAACATTAATGTTATACCTACGCACAACGCACAAGTAAAAAAAGTCTAAACTAGTTTTAAATTGGAAGCAATATAGTATATTATATAATAATATTATTAATACGAACTAATCGACAGTAACTTGGCAAAAATATTAGGTATATAGTATCGGTTTCGCTACGCAATCTATGATCGGTCATTTTTTTTTCTATTATATTTTATACCTTTCATTAAGTATACCAATTAGTATTATGCTCATCCTAATTATTCCAAATCATCGTTATGATAGTTAACGTTATACGTAAATACATTATGCGTAATCGTTTATGCGAAATTATGCTTATGCCACTTAAATAGTATGCTTAGCAACGCTATGCCATATTGAAGTATGCGTAATAAATTATGCGAATTAATATAGACTCACTTGAATATAGTATATTGTAGAATACATTAAAATTATTTTTAAACATAATTGGCCCAGCCGATTTTGAACGATTATAGAACCCACGGCCCGACATGCTCTTTGCCGGTTTTTCTAACTTTTACCGTTATTTGTTTTTATCTTAATTCGAGTCGGTAGCAACTACATTATCCTACAAGAAAATTCAACGCAATTGATCAGTGTTGCCGATGGCTCTTTATAGTTTTAGGCGTTCTAATTTTCCGCCGATCCAAGATTGCAAACAAGCATATGGATTTCAATAACTACGGAACCCTACACTGATCATGGCCCGACATGCTCTTGGCCGGTATTTTCGTTCCGGGTTCGCGTCCCGGTGAGGGCATTTATTTGTGTGTTCAGTCGCCATCAGGGTGCTTGGACAAGTTGCCAATCGCTAACGCTTGATCGTCACTCGTAAACGAAAGGCAGCTAACACTCTTTGTCCCACTAATCTGAAAGAGTGACAGAGAGGGAAAACTACGATACGCTACTAAGCGTTAGCGATTGGCAACTTGGCTAAGCATGAGCATCCCGATACCTATACTGTCGCGTCCTGAGCGCACAAATTTTCTGAACACTTCTCTATCGATAAAGCAATAACAGCGTGCTCAGATATTTTTGATGACTGTTCATGCGTGTAAGTATATTATACTCGAATGCATCATCGCTTAGTAATTTCATTCATTCATCATCACCATCAGCCTATGATAGTTCACCGCTGAATGTAGGCCTCTCCAATTAACTATGCGTAGACGCATTAGGAGATAAAAGCCCATAATCTCCACGCTGGGCAAGCGGATTGGCGATCGCAGTAATGACGCTGCTGCCCATCATCAATCTTTTATCAAATAAAGTACAGTGACACTTCAATCCCTTAGTCGACTCTTACGACAACCACAGGAGGAGTTGGGGTAGTCACAAATGTATTTTTACTACCGTCACCACACGGCTAAGTACCCTTAAAATAAGAAGAATGACGCACAATATATTTTATGACTTACTTCAGCCGAACTCCAAAGTTGACCAATATGCTGAGCGAAAAAAGCAATCCAATAAATGCCAATCGAAACAAGCCTAGTGAACCCGTTTTATTTTAAACTCCCATCCCACACTTCAGTTGTTCCAGGGTTATTGCAAACAGGACATGCCATGAGCAGGGCGTGTATACACGTCGTAAAAACAACAACGTGTTTAATGTTGCTGTGAAAACCCGGTTTCAGTGGAAGCGCGTTTCAGCTTTATTAAAACTATATTTTTTGTGGAACCACTTTTTTGAGTTGTAATTTTTAAGCAGTAAGTAACACCACTATGATATAAATTTAAACATAAGATGTCATATACCAAAGAAACAATATCGAATTTATTCAAATACGAAGGCCCGATGCCACTCGAAAGTCTCGAAAATTTTGTCATTTAATTGGTCCACAACAAATTGGCACGTGTCATTCAGCGATGTATGCAAAAAATATCACGCCACAAAGGGTCTGGCCAGGTATCTTTTGTTATCACTGATCCTATTGTTGACGCATAACGACTTTTGTCAAGTGGAATCAGGGCTGCGTATTTGAAATGGACTTTACCAACGCCGTAACCGCTGGAGACAACTGGTTGACGGAATCAGGAGGAGTCACAATCCTAAGCAGTGAGGAAACGATTGAAGAGAGACCAACGCCGAAGGTGGGACTTGAAATTTTAACCCACGTCCTCAGTTGGAGCTTTCAATTTGCTGGTATGGTCGAGTGGTTTAGGAATCAGGTACCTGACTTTTTTTTATCGAAACTTTACGGGATGAAGTCCCATATGTCGCTAAAATATAAGTTTTTGGGTGAATATCTGAGCGTTTCAATCGCCTAATTTTGGTGGTATCATTTTTGCCGAAGTTTATATTCGTTACAATGTGTTGCTTTTATCATTTGTAGGAGGCACGATATTTTAAATGACGAAGTATAACATTGACAAGTTTAGAAACTTCGGCAAAAATGATGCCACCAAAATTAGGCAGTTGAAACGCTAAGATATACACCCTTTTTCGTATTGTATGTGAATGAAAAATTCGTTCGTTCGCATTGTCACAAAATCAATATTTCTAAAATACGCGGTATCACAATGAGTAATAATAAGTAAAAGTGGTTTCTGCCGGTAAAAGTTAATATTATGGTTGTGTTTTTACGGTAACATTGTACACCTACGCAAAAAAACACGACAGCCGGAACAAATTCAATCAACGAGAGACGGGTCACGCATCGACACCGTGGACTCTACCACGCCGCGGAAATGAAGGGAGAAATATTAATATTATGCAGTTGAAAATTATGTTTTATTTAAAAAGGTACTATAAATTTGCACGCACTTGTGTCGTAATGTACTATTTTACAACATTCCCAAAAAAAGTAAACCTAAAAATTTGCATTGCATCATAATCATGCACTTTTAGGACACAGTCTTGGTTTTATCTTTATCACCAACATATGGCATTGGTCTCACCGCGAGCTACTAAGCTATGAACTATCGGCTATAAACACGAACAAAAAGATCGCCCGGCGGTGATAGCTGACAGCTGTGCGAGTATCGCCGTGTCTCTTTTATTTACACGAGAGTGCGTATCTTTTCATCCCGTTATCACCATACAAAATGTATTAAAAAACGGCAGCAGAATAGAAGAAAATCTTGGGACAAAAATTGTTTCCTATCTGGGTCGAAAGAGTTCACGATTCTGAGTGGGATAATATTAAAATTTAAAATCCAAAAAGAAAACTTTGAAAAAAAATTGGCCCTGCAGTAATCTGGCGGCGGAGGGCCTTTATCTGTGCCTGTTATGGTTCTCTCCAACTCCAAGCTATATGCTGGGAGCGTCGTGAAAGGTGTCCAAAGTACATGAATAGACGGTCCTGGGTGCTTAGCCAAGTTGCCAAACGCTAGCGCTTGCTAGCGCATCGTAGTTTTCCCTCTTTGTCACACTATTATGAAGGAGTGACAGAGAGGGAAAACTACGATGCGCTAGCAAGCGCTAGCGATTGGCAACTTAGCTAAGCATCCTGGGTGCTTAGCCAAGTTGGCAATCGCTAGCGCTTAGTCGTCAATCGTAAATGAAAGTCTTTGTCGCACTAATGCGAAAGAGTGACAGAGAGGGAAAACTACGATACGCTACTAACCACTCACTTGCTTCATGTAGCTTTTGTTACATGTCATCACTCTTATTTTACATAGACGTAGAGTCTATCGCAAAAATCAAAGCAAGCGAGTGGCTAAGCGCTAGCGATTGGCAACTTGGCTAAGCATCCATATCATTGATATCCGGCGATTTATGCTCCTCCTCTCTCCTGTAGCTCCAGTATATAAGCTATGAAGGCACAATAGGGGAATTACGAAATGGGCAAAGCTAGTACGGGGAAGTAATTCAGAACCTATCGCAAGTTACAGCGAAACTAAGCAGTTTATCGCGACGCCGGCGGCGCTGGTAATAGCGCACTTTACTGGGACCGGGGGTAGACCGGGAGCTAACTGTCATTCTAAATAACATGATTTGCGACCCTTTGGAACATAAATAAACACAATTAAAGACAATATGTTATTATATGTTTGTATTAAACGTTAGTTTTTTGTTTCCAAAAAATGTGTAGATCTCGGGTAAAAAAAAATCCATTCAAACTTCCTGGAGCATTTTGGGAAATGTTATGGATCTTGTTCAGCGTCATCAATTGACTCTACCAGCCTACCAATTTTTATTCTTGGTCTGTATTGCAACTAACCTTCTTTTGACAAGTGACTGAACATTTGGTTTTCATTTTTAATTTCATTTATTCAAAGCAATAATGTTTTCCCCCCTATGTTATTGTAACATGGGTACTTCTTATATGATTTCTATTCAGAATCGTGAGCTCTTTAGATTCTAATCGGAGAACATTTTTGTCCCAAAATGTACATACATTTTTCGAACTTTTCATCCCGTTACCACCATACAAAATTTATGAAAAAACAGCAGCAGAATAGAAGAAAATCTTGGGACAAAAATTGTTTCCTATTTGGATAGAAATAGCTCACGATTCTGAGTGGAAATCATATAAAAATTTCAAATCCAAAAGTACGAAGAAAATGAGGAGAGACAACTTTGAAAAAAAATGGCCCTGGTGCAGTAATCTGATCTGGTGGTGGAGGCCTTTATCTTTGCCCGTCTTGTGGTTCTCTCCAACTCCTAGCTTTATGCTGGGAGCGCCGTGACAGGTGTCCAAAGTACATGAATAAACGGTCCTGGGTGCTTGGCCAAATTGCCAATCGCTAGCGCTTAATCGTCAATCGTAAACGAAAGTCTTTGTCGCACTAATGCGAAAGAGTGACAGAGAGGGAAAACTACGATACGCTACTAACCACTCACTTGGTTCATGTAGTCATCACTCTTATTTTACATAGACATAGAGTCTACTCGTATCGCATAAATCAAAGCAAGTGAGTGGCTAATAAGCGCTAGCGATTGGCAACTTGGCTAAGCATCCATATCACTGATATCCGGCGTTTTATGCTCCTCCTCTCTCCTGTAGCTCCAGTATGTAAGCTATGAAGGCACAATAGGGAAATTACGGAATGGGCAAAGCTAGTACGAGGAAGTAATTCAGAACCTATCGCAAGTTACAGCGAAACTAAGCAGTTTATCGCGACGCCGGCGGCGCTGGTAATAGCGCACTTTACTGAGACCCGGGGTAGACCGGGAGCTAACTGTCATTCTAAATACATGATCTGCGACCCTTTGGAACATAAATAACCACAATATGTTATGTGAAATGTTTGTACGAAACATTACTTTTTTGTTACCAAAAATGTATAGAAATCGGGTAGGTAGGTATACTGCATTTCAAATACCATGGCCCGATGCCACTGCAAAGTCTTATGTGGCATCGGGCCATGGTATTTGAAATGGAGTATAACAAAAAATAAATTTCTATACAAACTTTATTTCGGGAAATGTGGATCTTGCTCAGCGTCATCAATTGATTCTACCAGTCTACCAATGCATTGCATTGCGATCCAAAGAGAGAACGCTGCCAGCGTCATGGGGTCCATGCCGCAGACAGACCTGCTCGACGGGGTATTCTTTTTATAAGGGTTTTTTAAGGTAAGTATTTTTTATTAAATGTATTTTTATCTTTTCTATTTAGATTATTAGTTTTTATTTTAGATAAGATTTCTTTGTTTGTGTGTTTATATCATAATTTAGAATAAGTTTATACAATAAAGGTAACATACACGTCTACCAATTTTTATCCTTGGCCTGAAAAGTACTGCAACTAACCTTCTTTTGACAAGTGACTGAACATTTGGTTCATCTTGACTATTGTCTCTACTGTAAATGGAAATTTACGAGATTCACGGAAATTTAGTAATGGTATTATAATAAATGGTATTAAGTAGATAGATAGATAGATAGATAGATAAACACTTTATTCATTCCCACAACATACATGGTGATTATAAATTACAAACAGTGATTTGGCATGCAGCTTAAAATTAAATAAAAACTATTGTTATTACAAGAAAATAAGAAAGAACAACCATGTGTCGTGGCAGAGAATTGGCGCTGGCTCAGCATGGAGATGCGGCAAGCCACATCGCTGATATTCTGCCAGGACCTTATATATATAAAAAAAGGGTTGTGCAACGCTTTATAGCGCAGAACTATTTTCGTGTATGTCGTATTTGTGTAAGTGTTGTGCTAGTGTAATTAAGTATATATGTGTGATAGTGTACATCGCGAGTTGCGGTAATATATTTTGTAGGAATTGTGTTATGTATAGAGTAACATAGTGACGTAAAAAGGGAGTTTCAGCATCTATCTTTTTGTTCATTTAAAAGGTGTAAACGATAATTGTTTTTAAATGTTTGTTTATTCTTTAAACTACGAATCGGTGGAGGAATATTGTTCCAACATTTACTTGCGCGGTACCGAAAACTCCCCCTGAAAGCAGCGGAACTGTGCCTGGGAACCAGTATAACGGCCATTCGTGACGATCTAGGTTGGTGATGGGTATTAGAGATCCATACAAGTTTCTTATACAAATAAGTGGGCTGTTTCGTTTGAATAGTATCAAATAGTAGGCATGCAAACATAAGTTCTTGTCGTGCAGTCATTTTTAATATATCCGAATTATTTAAATATGGTGTGATGTGTGTCCTAGGAGGTACCTTGAAACAATATCTCGCGCAGGCATTTTGTACTCTTTGAATGAGACGCTGTGAACGAGCCAAAAGGCATGGGCCATATGCAGTGAGACAATAATTAAGTTTGGATAAAATCAGGGATTCACAGAGCCTCAATCGAAGATTCACACTAAGAAAATTTCGGTAGTTATATAAAAGTTTTAAGCGATATAAACAGTTTCGAACATTTTCTATCACATGACCCTCAAACCGAAGATTTGTGTCAAACAAAAGTCCTAAGTTTCTTGCTTCATCAACACGATCTACTTTTACATCATTCACTAGTATAATTGGATCTTGACTAACAATAACATTTGTCTGTTTTTGAGACCCGAGCACCATGTATTTTGACTTGGTGGGATTAAGTGCTAGACAATTTGTAGAGGACCATTCTGATAATCGTTTTAGATCATCATTAACCTTTTTTACTGCAAAAGCTATGTCACTAGGATGGAAAGACAGAAATATTTGTAAATCATCAGCATATAACTGGTATTTACAATGCTTTATACAATTTATAATGTCACTGCTGTAAAGGATAAACAAAAGGGGTCCCAAAATAGATCCCTGAGGGACTCCTCTATTCACTGAAAATGGATCGGATGTCAAACAAGAACCATCTTCGCCCATCAGTTAACGATTTGCTTACGATCTTTGAAGTAACTTTCGAACCAGCGTACTGAATGATCATCGAAGCCATAATAGCGTAATTTCGAAAGCAAAAGCGAAATGTTGATAGAATCGAATGCCCGCGAAAAATCCAATAACACCATTATCGTGCCCTTTCCCGTATCCTGCGCTGCCAGGACCTCATCAATGACATCAAGGAGAGCTGTAGAAGTTCCTCTCTTCTTCCTAAAGCCTGATTGGTTTTCGGGTAAAATATTATTAGATTCCAAATATCTTGACACTTGGTCATACACTACTTTTTCCATTATTTTCGACAGGTAAGGTAAAATACTAATAGGACGCAAATCCTTTAGGTCCTTTGGATCGTTTACTTTAGGAATTGGACGAACTATGGCTGTCTTCCAGACTAAAGGTACTTCGGCTGTCAGTATAGATGTGTTTATTAGGTTCGTTATTATAGGTAAAGTTAGTGGAAGTGTCATTAATATCATGTCAAATGTAATTCCGTCAAACCCCATAGCCTTAGATTTGGTGTTAAGTAACAGTTTTGTAATACACGTTTCATCGACAGTACTGAGACTAAAAGTAAAAGAGCCATATCGTGAACTATCAAAGTACGTCAAAGTAACAGCATCAACCACATCACTGCCCGGAACGTTTAAAAAGTTTTGATTAATAACTGTGGGATCGTTGAATATATGTGGCAAGCTCGATTTATTTTTGATATTAGGTATTACATTTTCTTTTAAATTTTTCCATAGTGTTTTAGGATTCTTCAAATTATTATTGATATGCTGCTCGAAGTAGGCTTTTTGTTCAAAATGTAAACTATTATTTACCAGTTGTTTTAACGATTTATAATTATGTTTATCAGTATCAAGCTTACTTTGTTTAAATTTTGTATGTGCCTTGTTACGAAGACTCATCATGTAACGAATGTTGTCGGTAAGCCATGGCTTGGCCGCTTCCTTGATGACTATTTTCTTAACTGGAGCATATAAGTCAAAAATATCCAAGACATAATTGTTGAATAAAGCTATCTTGTCTTCAACGGACCTTTGGCATGAGATGTTTTGCCAAGGTAATTGGCATAAATGATAATTAAAATGTTCAGTATTGATTTTATTTAGAAGTCTATTTAAATAAATTGTAGGTGCAGGTTTAAATGTTTTAACGTTTACGTTAACGAAAGCCATGGCATGGCCACCCAGTTCTTTAATATGATCAACTTCGGCATTAAGAATTACAGCATCAGAACAGATTAAATCTATAAGACTGGAACTGTGCTCCGTAAAGTAAATTGTTGCAGCCGCGTGGTCTTACCGTCATTCGCTTTCAACATGTCAACATTGAAATCGCCGCTTATAATAATATGATAGTAATGTGAAAATGATACGATAGCTTCGCTAAGCGCGTCTAAAAATATATCCAAATTAAGCCAGGGGGGGCGGTAGGCTGTCCCGATCATGAAAGTGGTTTTATTAATTTTGATTCTTAGCCATAATTGCTCCACATCAGGATGAATAGGACATTCAATGATACGCGCATTTAGATGATTTCCAATATAAAAACCAACTCCACCACCGCCCTTTCTCGTCCCGAGCTTGCGAGGGGCGTGCCGCAGTCTATACCCCGGCACAGACGGCGCACGACCCTCGCGGCCATGTTGCAACCAGGTTTCATTTATAGCAATAATTTCGGGTTTATGATGCGTCACTGCAACCGAAAACTCGTCATGTTTGTGCAGACTGCATAAAGATCCTGCATTAAAATGTCCAAATTTAAAATACTTGTGTTTTATTTTATGTAGTAATAAATATCTGAAATGAATTGAATTTTATTATATGTGTGTGCGCAGGATGATATGCAGAATAGAATGGTGTACATGTCAAGTAGTGATAAACTAAGTCTAATTGCCAATAAAATTTCATATTTGTAAAATATTCCAATTAAAAACAATTCAAAAGTACATTTCTGTTGAATATTATCAATAATATCTCTGAGAAAAGTTAATAAAATTTGATTATTCTTACAAAAAAACGTTTCTAAATAATGTAATAATATATAATATTTTCTTACATGCAACTGTACATCTAACAAACAAAATTGCCATATTAACACCTTGATATAAGATTTTAACGAAAATACAACATTATTCATGTCAGAAGCACCAATAATGTCATGCAAGCTATGAAATAGGGCTGTCAGACACCACGGGAAAAATATGATCCAAATCGCCTTCAGTCCTGATTCTATGCACTTTAGACGATTCTGTTTTTCTTGCATAGATTCGACCTTCTCTACTCCAAATGAAGCGCCATTGCTCGGAGCGACCTCTCTCACGAACCTTGTTAAATAAAGCTCGGTTTTTCTTAGTGAGACGGTCGTGAAAGTGAAATTTTGTCGGGGTGTGATCGGGTAGGCCGATTCCTTCGGTGGTGGCGCCGCGACGAACCCGCGCGCTCCTGAGCGCCCGGCGGGCCAGGCGCACCACCAGCGGGCGCGGGCGCGGCCGCGCCGACTGCGCGCCGCCCAACTCACGCACCGGCCCGACCCGGTCCGCACTAACTATATCGTCTTCCTCCAATTTCACACCTATTTTAGTCGCCAAAGCCAAAACTGTGTGGACGGTTGACTCTTCTTTGAATTTCGAGATTCCCGAGATTTCAAGGTCATTCGAGAGTGCTACCTGCTCCTTATCATTTAATTCCATTTCCAACCGGGCGATTGTATCCTGAAAAACTTGGAAATCGGAAACCTGATCAGGTTTTTGTCGCGCTAGCTTAGAATGTAATTCTTTATTTTCCACCTCAAGGACACTTACTTTCTCGGTTACGGCATTTAGGTCTAGTTTTAAAACATTTAATTCGGCCGCACGGCTATTAAGCTCAGACCTTAATGTGTCGATTTGTTTACTAAAGTGACCATTTAGTTCCCGTCGGAGTTCTGCGAATTTTAAGTTTAATAGTGACTCATAGGCACCGTACGAAATGCTGCCTCCTGTCCCCTCATCCCGTCGCTGTGGCCCCTGTGAATTCCCAGTAGCAGTCGAATCATTTCCAAGGTCGAGCAGGGATACGTCACAGGACATATCCGCGAGCTGGGACTCCGATAGGTGGTAGCTGTCGCCATCGGCCTTACGAAATTGTTGATTAAGGCTTCGGTCTGGGGTGTGATCAGCACCGCGCCTGCGAGACGTGACATTCGTGCAGCACGGACACTGCCATTCCCGTTTCAAACGAACTATATTTTCTTTGTGATCTTCGCATGTCATGCTTACACACCTATAGTGGTAGTTGTTTTTACAAAGAACGCAAACAAGAAGATCAGCATCACTGAGAGGGAAAGGATAAGCAAAACACTTCATATTTTTAAATTGTGTAAACAAATCCAAAGCAAAAGTTGTTGGTAGATTATAATAATCTGTTGATTGCAGCACACAGTTCTCGACGTTAAAATAATGGCGATACGGTTCGTTAGGGCACTGGGATGCGCTCAGATTAGCAGTGGCGGCATTAATTATCAGAAACGTCGTAAGCGCCGCAAAGCTTCATACATTTTACGCGTTCGTTTCACGGAGTCTTATCTCGGCTCACAAATTTATATCACAACCCTTTCTTTGCACCGCTCTAAATTGTTTCTTGATTTTCTTAGTATTCACAGCAATCTGGTTGATTTAGAATATGAATATTTAGGTACACAATATGTCACTTCAGCTTAATAGTCACTAAATGGCACTAAAAGTTAGGGTTTAAACTTGTTAATTGTTTTAAACTGTACGGCGATGCAAGAGCGGTGTTAAGCGTTACACACCCCCGCGCGACCTCTGTCCAGAGGTAGAAGTACAGATGTCGCTATCACTAGCGACATCTGTACTTAATGTTTCGAAGGTACTACAACCTTAAACCACAGAATAAGTAATAGTACCTACTTATTTCACTCCAAGACGTGTGTCTACCACAATCGTCCGCAAACTCGACAACTCTCCGTTGCGTTGAATTTGCTATAGAGGGCGCTGTAATCAATTCATGATTAGAAAATATAAATTTGTTTTTAATTAAACCTGTCAATAATCAACCTGTCACTGTCAAGATTGTTTATTTTCCTGAAAAAAATAATTTAATATTTATCTAAATTTTGATTTCAATCAATTTTAGTGCCTCAAATCGATTGGAAAGTGTTACTTACGGCCTCAGTTTTGTGTACAAATGTTTACGGGAGTCGCAGGAAAAAAATATGTTATAAAATAAGATTGACAGCACCACATTGCCCTATTGTTGTGACTACGCCGGTCTGGTTTTGACCAGGGAAATTTTGCGAACCTGGCAAATGTAGCTAAATGGCCTATGCTTCAAAT
Organism: Thaumatotibia leucotreta; assembly: GCA_025490895.1. Lineage (NCBI taxonomy): Eukaryota > Metazoa > Arthropoda > Insecta > Lepidoptera > Tortricidae > Thaumatotibia > Thaumatotibia leucotreta. The sequence continues at coordinate 11,805 of JALPQI010008962.1, forward strand.
AATACCCGCAGGAAAGCCAGGCTTAAAGCCACATATTGGATCTCGCTCTGCACCAGAACAACGACGACGATACGACAGACAAAATTCAGTGAATTTCAATCTGAACAATTTTATATTCTCCGAATCCTTTACCTATCCTATTAAGTGTTTAAGTTTAGTATATATTTTTTTGTAGTTTTGTCTTGTAATTTTAGTTAATTTGAAGTGTTTTCTTTTTCTCTTGGTGCTTTGTAGATGCCCCTCGGAAGCCTTTCCTGCCCTACAGGAGCTACTACATCGTCAGGAAATCTCATCCGCTGCCCAGAATGCCCAAATCCAAAATATTTCAAAGGCTCCAGGGGTCTTAACATACATTTAACAAAAATACACCGAAGATGCGATATTCAACCTTTAACAAGTACCGCACTGTCCCAGCCAATTATACCGGCATCTCCATCTATGCCAGACCACACCGGACCGGTCATACCTTTTCACGAAGTTTTAAGTAATTTGAAACATTCGCGTCCGATATTAAAACGTATACCTCGCGGTGCCAGAGTATCGGTGTCCAAATCCCTGACCCAGACAATCCAAACGATCATTTCAGATAACTCTATACCTAATTGGCAAAACCTACTTTTATTCGCTTTTAAAGTTTTACACATAAATTCTGATAAAAATTCTAAATCTCTGACAAAAAAAGTTAAAGACAACTGTTTTAGGGATGTTTTAATCCAACCTTCTTCCCACAATTTTAAACCAAACAACAATTTATTTAAAATTGTAGAGACCAAAATTTCCGACGGTGATATAAAAGGAGCAGCCCGCTTGCTATTTTCTGACGATGCAATAGCTCCATGTAACCCTGAGACTCTCACAGCCCTGCACAACAAACATCCACTTCCAGCTACAGACCTTCGCCTACCTGATCCCCCACTACCTGATGATCCGAACCTCATCGCTACCACACAGGATGTCCTTGGAGCCGTAATGTCTTTTCCCAATGGCTCTGCTGGAGGTCTGGATGGTCTGACACCTCAGCACCTGAAAGACCTCCTATGCAGCGGAGAAACGGGGGAAACACTCTTAAAGAATCTGACGGCCTTGGTGAACATCATGCTGGCCGGTCAGGTCCCTGACGGAATTAAGGACATCTTGTATGGAGCCAACCTTTGTGCTCTGACGAAAAAGGATGGCGGCATCCGACCCATAGCGGTTGGTACCACTTTTCGACGCCTAGTCGCCAAGATCGCCTGCCGGTCCATCCTTTCGGAGCTTACACCAGAACTTCAACCTGCCCAGCTAGGGTTTGGTTCCAAAAGCGGATGCGAAGCCGCCGTGCATGCCGTAAGAACATTCCTTGAACAAAACGCAGGCGAAGTTCTGCTTAAGGTGGATGTTTGCAACGCATTCAATTCTGCAGACAGGGGCGCCTTGTTGGCCCAAATAAAAGATAAAATTCCCCTCATATATAAATTTCTTTGGCAGTGTTATAGTTCTCCTTCCAAATTATTATATAAAACCAGCGTTCTGGCTTCATCTGTAGGTTGCCAACAAGGTGACCCCCTCGGCCCAGCCATTTTCAGCCTCGTTATACATCCCATCATTAAAGAACTAAATTCAAAATTAAACGTATGGTATTTAGATGACGGGACTATTGGTGGTGAAGCATTCTCTGTCCTCGAAGATTTGAAAAAAATAATTAAAGACATGACATCTATTGGTCTTTCACTAAACTTTTCCAAATGCGAACTTTTTATTGCCGACTCTTGTCCAGACAAGAACAACACAATCGACCTTTTTAGACAACTAGCTCCGGGTATCAAAATTATAAATAAAGAATCGCTTCACCTCCTCGGTTGTCCCGTTTTAGACCAATCCTTTGAAAGTTTTGTGGACTCTAAAATTCAAAATTTTAAAACAACGTCACACCGTTTGGCCAAAATTAACATTCATTCAGCCTATACAATCATAAAGTACTGCCTTTTCGTCCCAAAACTTACATACATACTCCGCGCAACTCATCTTTGGAAATATCCCACTTTAGTATCAAAATTTGATTTTATAATAGAAGAAACAATCACATCCATATTCAATATTCATTTTGACCATAGATCATGGACCCAGGCTAGCCTTCCCATTAGGTTGGGTGGCATGGGTATCCGCCAAATTTCTTCTGTTGCCCTACCTGCGTTCTTGTCCTCGGTGCATGGTGCTCAAAGCCTTATAAATAAAATACTAGAACCTTCCATTGGATCCGTAGAAGCCGCACACTGCTCCGAGGCCAAGAACGTTTGGTCTATAACCTGTCCCAACACAGACCCGCCTGCCAATCTTTGTTCGCAGAGACAGTGGGACGAGCCACTCTGTCGACTAGTACGGGATAACCTTTTAAACACGTCAACTAGTTCGACAGACCGAGCTCGTCTCCTTGCAACTGCGGAATGGGAGTCGGGTCTGTGGCTACATGCCCTACCCTCATCAAATATTGGTACTCTCCTTGACAATACCACATTTCGCCTGGCAGCTAGCTTACGTTTAGGGGCATCTACAAACCAACCACATCGCTGTCAGTGTGGCACAATGGTGGACGCACTTGGCCACCATGGCCTTTCATGTGTCCGAAGCGCTGGAAGGATCCCCCGTCACGCCAGCATCAACGATGTTATCCGTCGCGCCCTTGTTAGCGCGAAAATACCGGCCGTCCTAGAGCCCAACGGTCTGGCCAGGGACGACGGCAAGAGGCCTGACGGAATGACGCTGGTGCCCTGGAGCATGGGTCGGCCGCTAGTTTGGGACGCCACCTGCGTTGACACTCTGGCGCCGTCTCATGTTTCGGCCACCGGCGTTGCTGCTGGCGCCGCGGCATCATTAGCCGAAAGTCTCAAGCGCCGCAAATATGCTGCTTTAGGAACCAGCTACATATTTGCGGCGTTTGGTGTGGAGACCTTGGGGCCATGGGGGCCAAGTGCGCATGGACTTTTTAAAGATCTAGCGGCTCGCCTAAGAGAGACCTCAGGCGACCAGAGGGCTGGCCAGTACCTTGCACAACGTTTAAGTATAGCAATACAACGGGGGAATGCGGCCAGCCTTCTGGGTACCTTGCCCACTGACAGCGATTTAGGCCAAATTTTTTATTTATAGGTAGTTAAGTTAAGTTCTTATATTGTTTTTTTTTAAATTTTATGTCGTATTTTAATAATAAAGACATTACAACAAATTGATATTGGTGTTACTTTTTTACAATGCGGATAATCACACGTTTGTATGTAGGTATGTGTAAAAATAAAAATGATTCAATTTTAACCAACTTACTCCCGGTCTAAGAACGATACGGGTTTTAGGACGCGGCTAGGTGTTCAAACTTGGAACACTGTTCTGTCCGAGACATCTGTCGAAGTTGTTCATTAGATATTGTTATGTACACTCTAATAATATGTACACACTTCTGAACGTATGTCCTAGACATAAGGCTCAATATTGTTGAGATATTTTTAGACCAAAACTGTGAACCAATATCGACATGCTAGAACTTTCGATCGAACTGAGAGGTACTTACGTTAGTGGTTTATGTGTAGCAGGGTAGTATGAATAGGGCGTTGCTTGAAATTCTGTGTCAGTTGCAGAAGTTGCTACGAGGACAGTATTAAGTGGTCGATTGCAACAACCAAAAAAAACACGATCGCGTCAATTGTGTTAACAATGTTGGTCATACAAAATATGCCGTATATGTAGGTTAGCCGTGTGGTGACGGCAGTAAGAATACATTTGTCACCACCCCAACTCCTCCTGCGGGTGTCGTAAGAGTCGACTAAGGGATTGAAGTGTCACTTACCATTATTTAATAAAAGATTGTTGATTGGCAGCAGCGACATCATAGTGGACACATTACTGCGATCGCCAATCCGCTTTCCCAGCGTGGCGATTATGGGCATTTACCTTCTAATGCGTCTATACGCATAGTTAATAGGAGAGGCCTACGTCTAGCAGTGGACTATCATAGACTGATGATGATGATGATGTAGGTACTCCGTACTGTCCCACAACCGTCGGCTATATGAAAAGGGGGCAAAGGCCATAGTCGGATTTTCATAGTAAGTCAGCCTTTAAATCAACCAGACTCTAGTATTTTTTTGTGAGTACCTCTCATGGTGAAGAATATTTCTGCTGAGTATCAACGTCCTATCGGTGACAGTTTTTGACTTATGATTTTTTTTAGTTTTTTCTTTAATGTGTTGTATCTCAGGATGTATAAAAGCGAATTGCTTCAAATTTTGAAATAATGTTCTTTATTTAGATATGCATCGAATTTAAAAAAATGAATATCGATTGTCGTATAAAAAAAAGAAAAAAAAAGACCAAAAAATTTTTCATATTTTTTTTTGTGTACCTATGAAGTAGTGACACCTCTATTTTCTTTTTCTAATTATAGACCATACATTGGCCTACTAGTTGCCTAAGTATCAAAATTTTCCAAGCGGTACTTCTTACCAAAAATCGGCAATATGTGTGGTCAAGTTCTGCATTCAATCGGTGTTTTTCAATGTAGTATACAAACTCTTCATTTATATTTGAGTTTTCTTATCAGGTTATCTTATTTAAGAGTAAATGCTAATGACAACTTAATGTCATCATGATGCAAGCTGTTTATTTCATTATTAATCGGCCGTTTATTATTTTAACTAGCGTAATTCGATATTATTTATGAGATATTCATTAAAAATAATATATTTCTTGAATATATTACTATATACGCTAGTTGAAATGGTAAACGGCCGATTAATAATGAAATAAACAGCTTGCATCATGATGACATTAAGTTGTCATTAGCATTTACTCTTAAATAAGATAACCTGATAAGAAAACTCAAATATAAATGAAGAGTTTGTATACTACATTGAAAAACACCGATTGAATGCAGAACTTGACCACACATATTGCCGATTTTTGGTAAGAAGTACCGCTTGGAAAATGTTGATACTTAGGCAACTAGTAGGCCAATGTATGGTCTATAATTAGAAAAAGAAAATATAGGTGTCACTACTTCATAGGTACACAAAAAAAAATATGAAAAATTTTTTGGTCTTTTTTTTTCTTTTTTTTATACGACAATCGATATTCATTTTTTTAAATTCGATGCATATCTAAATAAAGAACATTATTTCAAAATTTGAAGCAATTCGCTTTTATACATCCTGAGATACAACACATTAAAGAAAAAACTAAAAAAAATCATAAGTCAAAAACTGTCACCGATAGGACGTTGATACTCAGCAGAAATATTCTTCACCATAAGAGGTACTCACAAAAAAATACTAGAGTCTGGTTGATTTAAAGGCTGACTTACTATGAAAATCCGACTATGGCCTTTAAAAGATACAGGTTCGTATTGTTGATCGCACAAAGAAAATTTGAATTTGTCGTCTTTTTCAGTGCAAAAGGTTGTTAGTTGCAGTAATATGTTTGTCATAATTATTTTATTAAACATTTGATCAATATTTTTTTTGAAACGAAATTTTGCTAATCATTTTTCGGCTAAGCGTTAGTGATTTTATCAAACCGGGTTACTTACGTATTTCAGTCTATGATAGCTCGACATGTTTCGACCCATTAAGAGTGTCATCAGCGTCGACTTAAATACGTGCATAACCCGGAGTCTCACGTTAGTTATAATTCTAAAAAAACGTTAGTGAACCATAATTATATCGGGCTTTGGCATTGACCTTGAGGTGCTGATATATCATTCATTGGCGATCAAAAGGTTAACCCTTAAACAGGCCTGGCGATTTTTTCACTTTCGGATCCTGATTTCGGTAGATAATAGCGTCAATAAAAAACTAATTTCTTGTTTTTTTTTTAGAAACATTATTTCCAAAAAAAAAAACCCGGTGGTCAATATACGCCCTGTGCTCGTCACCAGGAGGCCTACGTGTTCCGCATGTGGCCACTGCCCTGCTGGCGATACATTGAAGTTTTAAGGGGTAGTTGTTATGTAATTATGGACACAATAAGACCACAACAAAAGTAAGAAAAAAGGATATTTATTTGTATATTCAAACACCATTTAGCAAAATCCGCTTCAAAACTAACTTATAATTATATACTTACAGTAAGTCTTGAGATGTTTAGTGGATGGACCTACATAGTGTACAGTATTGAACTTACCCTTAAATTTCACATAAATGCCCAGCCGGGCAGTGGTCACATACAAACCACTTGTACCAAACCGAAACGGGCAGAGGTCATATAGGGCCCACAAACTTTAAGAGCAAAAATTTTAAGTAAAATACTATTACTGTGACCATTTATGACATACTACACTTACATTACCTTATATACTATCAAAATAAATCAACACATAGCACTTACCGTAATTTTTTTCGACACAATAATAGTATTTATCTGGAGCAACACACAAAATCTGCCTCTTTTTCGGGTTTTGAATTTGACAACTAAAAAGGCAAAGAAATTTGTTCTGACACATCGATTTTGGGTGCGTTCAGAAATCTATCAGTTTATAGACTATACGTCAATGACATTTACTGGCCGCTGCAAGCGTTTTGCTCGTCAGAAAAAAATCTTTTGCTAAGTGGTCGCTATGAGATCACAACCTGCCCGGTCAGCACATCATTGAGCGCGAGATAGCTCGCGCTGCGACAAACCCATGTCGCGGCTGTCAAATTTATATTTCTAGCCGTCATTTTCTCGATTTTGGTAGCACAAGTTAACAGCTCGAGAAATTAGTTCCATGCGAAAGAGTCATCCCGCGGGCGACATAACAAGTATTGCCATTTATGTGTGGGACTAACTTTTCTTTCCTAGCAACACTGAATCGGTATAAATAATGTTGAATGATTAGTGAACAGCAAGCTTTAAAAATGAAACATCTCTAGTCACGATAACTTTGTCTCGTTCACGTAGTATAAAGATTAAAGAGATAGGACATTTTAATATGAAAAAGTCAAAGTGTCATAATAATAATCTGTCGCATGACATTTGTAGATTGTGTTAGGTGGCGATATTTTAAATGGCTCTTGAACGTAAAATTTAAGTTAATTATAGCCTTTTATACTCTTTATACGTTACTTAGGTACTGTGGATGTTAGTTACGATTATTTACATTTAAACCGTATATTTTTTGAAATTCATGTTCATAGTTCTTTAATAAAAATGTATGTTATGAATTATATTTCAGTCATTGGAGCCCAATAATAATACAAAGCAAGATGTCGTTAAACTAAACCCATAGTTTCCAGAGATAGAATGTGAATTCGGAAAAGATGAAGTACCTATACGTATATTGGGTCAAACTCCAAAAAATAAATATATCGGGTCTTCGAATTACTAGCAGGTATTTCGATGAAAGCTTGTACAAATCATTTAAGTTTATAATGGAAATATGAGGGTTTCGTTTTCGTACCCGATACTCGCCTCCTTAACCCTTCGAGCCCCAGCGTCACCATATGATGACGGAAGTAAATAAGCACTTCAAATGCCTGGGCTTCGATGGGTTAATCCATCCTCCAGGTTCCAAAACAATATACCTATGATCTAAAAGTAGTTGATATATCGGATATCCTCCATATACCAACTTAATTATTAAGGTCAAGTATGGTCAAGAAAAGTAACACCTTAAGTTACATACATCGCGTCTGATAGTATTATGTATATTACTACGATTATTTATTCGATCTGCAGGTTATTTTTGCGGAGCTGTCAATAAAGCATGGTATTAATCAATTATTCATACTGTTTAAAGATATGGCGCAAACTGAAGAAAAAGGTTCGCATTCAGCAAATCGGATTCCATAACAGCCTTGAAGGCGGCTGCTGGGTCGCGCTCAGCAGCTCGTCGTGAACAACAAGAGTACGCTTGGCGCCCGAGCTCGTGGCGCAGCCTGCGTTTGGTTGCGTGGTTTTAAAGCATATCGTTGAAGTTAGGGCCCACGGGTGTATGATATTTTTTCACTATATTTATGAGGTTTCATGTTATTACAATTTATGTTAGTAAATCACATTTCACATAGTGGAAGAAATATAACACCGTGGACGCGAACTTCCGCGGCAAAGTATAAAAGTGCCCATTCAATTCAGACGATCGTCTACAATAGAGCAGAAATTACAGGCGTCTATTATCTAATTAAATTATTAATATATTTGTGATTGTAAACTTGTTTGGCTCAACTGTTCTTTACGATACAAATATTTGTTACATTGAGTATTTAATACATGTTATTATAATAAATATATTTTTTTTAATAAATACATACTGGATTATTTATTATATATATTTTTATTTGTTTAAAATACTAGTTATTAGCCGTGTGGAAACGGTAGTAAGATTACATTTGTCACTACCTCAACTCTTCCCGTTGGTGTCGTAAGAGTCGGTTAAAGATTGAAGTGTCATTGACTATTTATTTATCAATGGGTAGTAGTGTGAGTAGTGTGTCCACTATGATGGGCAGCAGCATCATCTTAGTGGACACACTACTCCCGATTATGGGTATATAGTAACCTCCTAATGCGTCCTTGCACATAGCCTAAGGAAAGGACATTGCCCATGCAGCTGTGACCTAATAGAGGCTGATCTACCTTTTCCTATATGGATTATGTGTACAAATACCGCTTTTCTTAATTATATTGTACTTGTAAAATATAGCTGCGTAGTTGTACGGTATACTACACCGAACATCGCTATCACAATTAATACAATTATGTATCTTGCCCTTAGATACTTCTATTCAATAGCTGTTAGCATTGGAAGGTACGTTAATACTTCTTCTTTACAACCGCTACTTTTGAAAATATTACTAGCATTTGATTCTCTATTGAACCTCCATGGGTCTTCAGACCTTACGGTATCGACTGTAGGGTCGGTAATGAAACGAAGTTTGTTAATATTAAAACATTAAATAATGCCTTAGAACGCATGTACTAAAACAGATTATTCATAACTACCAATACATAGCTCATAGCTACAATAATAATTCGACTGATAGCCTAAATTTGCAATCCGTAACGAAGTTTATGTGTTTCTCGACTTTCTCGCCACCTTCACATCTCGAAGACAATTTGTCGCATTTTGACATTAAAACGCAATGTATTTTATCGCTCAAGGTACACTTGTGCTACGAATTTTGAGGATATCTCGCGTGGGACTTTCAAGCGAAATAATTATGTCGCTTTGATAGATCATCGCGAGTCAGCGTTATCTCGCGCGCATGTTGTGCTACCAATTCGTGACATAGCTCGAGAAAACTCTATGTCGCAGTTTTTGTCGTCCCGCGCCCATGATGTGCTTGCCGGGCTGGTTAAGGGTTAAAGTTCGCTCAGTCAAAGATTGAATCTAAGGCCGACCACGTGTCAGAGAAACCACCCTCAAACATTCGCGAACAAAACATTCGAACGTCGTCAGCGGCGGACACGTGTCGGTCGCCGGTCGCCGGCCAGAAAAACCAGGATGCTTAGCCAAGTTGCTAATCGCTAACGCTTAGTGGCGTATCGTAGTTTTCCCTCTCTGACAAAGGCAAGGTAGCTGCATTTCGTTTACGATTGACGATTAAGCGTTAGCCATTGGCAACTTGTCTAAGCACTCAGGGCCAACAATTATTATACTGCTACCCACTTCGTCTACAATGCAAACCGAAATACCAAAGTAAAATAATACCCCCTTAATAACAACAAGTACCTACACTTCAAAAGTAGGTTAGGTTCTCAGATTTATGATACCAGCTAAGGCAGTAAATCTTCAGGTTACTCGTAGCTTTTCTTATTTTCATACCTAAATGAACGGGTGGGCACTAAATTCATGGCAGATACAATTCGCAATGCCGCCGGAAAGTTTCACAGTGAACAGGCTGCTATCACACCGAATAGTATTAAGGAGGTACCTATAATCGTCACTCTGAGGAAGCGGGATGGCGATTGCCGTAATGTGGCCATTATGATCTTTAATAATGAACAGTCAGCGATATTTAAATCCCTTAGTCGACTCTTACGAAGAATTGGGGTGTTAACAAATGTATTCTTACGTACTGCCGGCCGCTATGCTAAGCTTCACAGTTTGTTCCTAGGCTAATCGACCCGTAGCAGCAAATGCATTAATAAAACATTCAGCTGAAGTGGGACTGAGACTGGGCTGGTCACATCTGTCGGATGTTAAGTGAGATGTGGGCCAGGATAGCCACAGAATGGCAGCCCGACAGCTCCAATCGGACACATGGAAAACCTCATCAGTGCTGGCGAGACGAACTAGACTCCTTTTTAGCTAGTAACCATAAGCAGCTCAACTTAGAGCTAGGTGGAGAAAAGGAGGGGAGGTCTTTACCTAGCAGTGGGACTCTGTAGGCTCCCAATAATAATTTAAATTAGGAAAACATACCTTGCCAAGCACTGACTATTACATACAGCACAGTGTGATACACGCCTCGCCATTACAATATCCTTTACCTCCAGCGGATCGTCCCACCTGACAGCTACTTACAGGAAGAATTCATATTTTATACCCTACCTGTGGGTACAACCCCTGGCAAAGTGACATTTTGTCGGCTCGATATTGACTCGGGATCCTATTTTATAGGGACCTTCGTTTCAGGGTACAATGGTGTAACTATGTGTGAAGTTTATTTATACTTACCCTTTTTTTTGGGTTTTTGATATTGGTTCTGAAATGACCTGCACGGTGGTTAGATTATAAACTAAACATGTTTGAGTTGTGTATTTTAGCGGTGTCTTAATATTTATAAGAGAACATAGGCACAGTATAATATTTCAGAAGGTGTGTTACCAATGAGAATGTATAACATACTAGTACCTAACCTAATAACTATACCATATGCCTTTATAACATCTACGTAATTATGTCATACCTATATTCCTTTATTTGGTATAATTTATCCGAAAACCGTTGATAAATGCGAAGAGGCGAAAACGCTGTATAATGGCGGAAAAGACCATTAAAAATGCATACTCGAAAAAGAAGCAGTATTTAGCCGTAATTGCCTGGATGTTCAGGTGGACAAATAGGAGTAAAAATACAGTTATCAAATTGCAGAATCTATTGAATTTTACGAAGTTTTGTAAAATCGAATGCTCAAAAATCATAAGGCAGAACCAACTATTTCCTAGAAGTTGGTTTTGAAAAATTGTATTTTATGCCAACAATGGCTTTGAAAATCATTTGTTAAAGATGTTTTACTAAAATAGTTGGTTTTGCTTTGTTGGTTTTGTAAACCGGCGGAATATGCATCATAATAATGCGATGTATCTCGATTCCAGCGCCATCCATCATGTAATTGGATAAACTCCGCTACTTAGGTCATTAAATCTAATTTGTTTGGTTGTAATGTAACAGTAGTTACCTACTCATGGGTCATCATGACAGACATATTTCAGACAGTATCAAGTTATCGAATCTCTTTACAAAATAAGATGTGACATCTGAGAACAACCAAAGACAGGCCAACGTAGCACATGAAAGATAATTCACCGAATCTGAGATGGAGAGAGAATTGATCTTTTCAAATAAAAATTCAACGAAAACCTTAAATTATACCGATACAGTACTCTTTCGTAGGGTAACGAAATGTCGAGGCACGACTTAACTTTATATCTAGAGAAACATACTTTATTCCGTTTACATAAGGGTCACAATATCTAGTTTTGGTTCTAGAGTCCTCCCTAGCTCCCTAGGGGTTGACCCGAGTTCTTTGTACTTATTTCCAATAGGTGGATATCATTTTCGTCACAAAAGTGTATGACATATGAAAAGGGTGGACGACATAATCCTGACAAGGTTTTTCGAGTGTTATTCCGGGTTTAGGGTTCCTTCTGCACCCAGAAATAAGCGGAACCTTTGGATTACCTATATATTTTTTATATGCACGTCAAACATAACGCACCTAGTCTTAAGAGTATAAAAAACGCAGAATTGCTGAATCGTATACTACAAGTAGGTACATTTGATACATTTTTTGTAAAACACTGTGCTGTGGACGTGTGCATGCAGCAGTAAGAATACATTTATTTATCACCACCACAACTTTTCTCGTGGGTGATTGACGATCACTACTAACCATTCGTTGATAGAGAATTGAAAATGAGCAGAAGCGTCATCATAGTGAAGACACTACTGTGTGGAAACAGCAGTAAGAATATATTTATTTTTCACCACCACAACTCTTCTCGTGGGTGATTGACGGTCACAACTAAAATTACGATGAATGTTGTGTGAAATATTTTTTTTTATATTTGTGGTCGAATATCTCGGCCGTTTTTAATTTTGGAGAAAAGTTTTCTGGCTTGCAACGGAAAAAAATAATCTCTACCCTAACCTAACCTAACCTATTACTCGGAAGGTTTTGTTCGCTCGCTTCGCTCGCTCACTACAGATTTCTGTCAAGGTTACGATGAATGTTGTGTTAATTTTTTTTTAATTTGATGTCGAATATGTCGACCATTTTTGATTTTGGGGAAAACTTATCTGAGTTGCAAAAAAAACCGGCCAAGTGCGAGTCGGACTCGCGCGCGAAGGGTTCCGTACCATTATCAATGTATTATTTAAAAAATACAGTTAAATCATCCTACCTCAAAAACTATAAGAGATAATTTAATCAAACCAAAAATCGTTGATAGAGTTTATTAATGTGCATAACATATTTTTTTTTAATTTTAATTCGCGTCGTTTAAAAAATAGAGGGGGGGGACACATTTTTCAGACTTTGAGAGCTGATATCTCGAAAACGATTTGCTTAAATAAAAATGAGATGTATAAACCTCCATATCATTTTCAAAGACCTTTCTATTAATACCCCACACGATTATATACAACTAAAAAAAAAATTCTATCCCTCAGTTACATGTATGGAGGGCCCCCACCCCAATGGTTTTTTTACAATTTAGTATGATAATCCTGTAGCGGTTCATACAACACATATCCTTACTAAATTTCGTTACTGTAGTTTTTATAGTTTCCGAGTAAATCGGCTGTGACAGACGGACAGACGGACAGACGGACATGAAGAATCTATAAGGGTTCCGTTTTTGCCATTTTGGCTACGGAACCCTAAAAAAAATAACCTCGAAGTCTTCTAACCTAACCTATCCGAGTCGAATCTGCCCTGGAAGCTTTGGTTCGCTCGCTTCGCTCGCTCACTGCTGATTTAGTCCCCATTCATTAGTAATTATGACCACAACCAAATTTTATTTTAGAGCCAATATCTTGGTAATTATCAAGTCTTAAGAAATGTTGCCCATACAAAACATGTTTATGTTAGCGTCCTCTACTCGTATACGTGTCATAATAACCACCCCCATCAAAATTGTTCTAATCCGGCGCCCCCTTTGCTATACCTACCCCAAAGTTTATAAACAAAACCAGGTAAAGTGTAAAATAAATAAGTATTATATAATTTTTTTCTGAAAATCGTTGTTTGTATTAAATATAATATAAAATTTTATTATTTAAAATCGTTACTTAAATGAAAAATATGAAAGTTAACATTAGTATTACAGATATTTATTATGATAAACATTATTATCATGAATAATTCGGTGTTACGATAGTTATGCGCAAAGACAAGTTATAAGTAATGATACTAATGATCATAATGATATAAAATTATATAACGAACATTTTTGGACTTCCAATAATCGAAGTCGCAATTTTATATGAACTTTGGCGCACCCCCTTGCCTAGCTTGTCTACGAGTATTATGAGCATTTACCTCCTAATGCGTTCATACGCACAGTTAATAGGAGAGGCCTACTTCCAGTAGTGTACTGAGATAGGGTGATGGACCCTCCATAGCGGGTGTCGGGTCGTGCTTGACCGCTTTTCCACCCAGGCACGAATATTCGTGGAATTGATACTTATAAAACCTTTTGCAAATGTGATGTGCTTTCGAAATTATACTTCTGGAAGGGACTATGTAAATTGTAGAAATGTGTAAACAAATATTGTGGCTATTTCGTATTATTTATATATAATTACAACTGGTTTATGTTGTTTCTGTGCGTAGCAGATATCAATCGATAACGCCTAATTGTATCTTTTCATCACACTTGCTTTGTAAGCGCGCCATTGCTTGCATGCATCGCGGGAGTATTAGAAAAGTGGAATTTCCTAGGGAGTAAAAAAAATGTTAGTACGTCATTCAATAATATTTTGTCTTAAAACTATTCTTTTTGCTCTCAAGTGTGACGAAAAACATTGTTTACATTACGATCGGTAAGCGGAACACTAACTCGAGTCATTAAAAGCCCTACGCCGGTATCGGGCTTCTAACACTTTCGTTAGTAATACCATACTTACCTCCCTGCATACACAATGTACAGTCGAGTGCATTAATATATAGACACATTTGTAAGGGATCAGTATGGAGAATTGTATATAATTATATTAATGCCCTTGACGGTACTATTGTCGCATTAATAAGAAAGAGAGACAGAGAGAAATACGCTACTTAGCTTTAATGAAATGTTTATTTTGCAAGAACACACACAGGTGCTATTTAGCACGTTTTAAAACGTTAGCAATTGGTAACTTAGCCACACATGCTGAACATCCAATATTTTAAGTCTCTCTATTATTCTGAACAAAGTGTTTGTTAATAATTTTAATTTAAGTACGCCTTTCTATACTACTTTGCATTAAAAATATCTATACAGGTACTTGTCTTTTAAAATATTTTAGGTGTTCAAAGTATTAAGCTTCAAAACCATATATTTAATATATACGTGGGTATTGATTAAACTTCCATAATAATGAGATCATAATATAAATATAAAAGGTATTTATACTTTTTTCGGAAACTTCATGTCTGTTTCTTTATTGATGTTTAAATAAGAACGCATTATGACACTGATACAAGAATTTCTATCCAAAGATATAATAGAACGAACACGAACAGGCAACGGAAATTAAAATTTGCAGAAAAATATTTTTATTCCTCTTCCAGTCTTTACACAACAAAATCATCAGCGGAAAAATGAATTTTTATAACAAAGTAGCTACCTACGAGCCACATTCCAGGTATTTCGCATTACTCTGCGAATATCTTGTAATGTTTGAAATATAAAAGAGGCATTCTTGCAGCGCACTGCAGAATATCTTAGTGGAATATAGCTACGAGTAGACGTCTTGAGGGGTCGCTGCATAACTTGAGATTGTGAACTCCCTCCCTATTTATAAAAGCTATAAATGCTTTCATAGCTAAAATAATAATTTGTCGTGATTGCCGGCATGTTCTGTATGATGTCAAGTATGATGATGAGAAACACTAAGAAGTGAGTAAACGCGTAGCACGCGTATTTTTTGGATGCAAAATTTAAGTGGGACTGTAAAAATACTTCCGTAAAAATAATTTTTCAAGTATTTTATTTTGAAATAATTGCATTTTTTAACCGATTTAAAGTTTTACCGAAATGTTACCACCTTTATGTTACTCTGCCTATGTTTATATTAATAAATATTCTAATTCTGAGTCGAAAAAGGAAGAGGTCTCAATTCGACAGATTGTTTTTTGTATCCATTTTACTGGACATCTCCGAGAATCGTGAACCGATTTTCTATTTTATTTAAATCGCACGGTATAACCCCGATTTGGTCCATAAGTCCATAAGTAAAGCTATCATTTTAAATCGGGGTTCCATCGATCTTGGAAAAATCCGTTGAAGTTTATTTTTTATTTGGTTATTATTCAAGTCATCAAACCATACCAGATTGATTTTTGGGCTTAAAGCAACTAATTCAAAAGCCTAAGCGTATTTCATGGAAGTCGTTAGAACCGATTCGGAAAGGTATGAAAATAGCACTAAGAAGAAGTTTTTTTTTTATCTAAAATGAAAGTCCCGGGGAAGAACAGAATAGATTTATCCCAAAAAAGGAAAAAGGGAGGTTGAAATTGGTATGGAAATACTATTTCGACGCAGACGACCTCATAGTTACAGGTAAAAGTTAGCAAATAAATATTTTTGAAGATAGAATTCCTCTAACATTCAAAAGGAGCGACGCAAATTACGAAAGATGCCAGAGAAAAGCGACGTTGTAACAATATTTGTGCTCATTAAAAATGTGTTTCCTTTGTAAAGAAGTTTTATTCGACTGCCTCGCTCTATGTAGGTATTTAAATAAGATATTAGTTCAGACCACAAGCCAATACGATAATTAGGGTAATTCATGTAATTATCAAAGATAACTTATAGTTGCAAGGAGAAGAATACCAAAAACATGTGTAAACTTTTATAATTATCATTAAGTTTAATTCAAAACCAAATTCTCCAACATACCATCATCGGAATTTGGTGCCAATTATAACAAGGTTATATCCGATAGGTTAAAAAAATATTTTAAAATCGATTCACGATTCACGGAGATATCGAGCCGAATTTAGAATCTCCTTCTTTTTTGAAGTAGGCTAAACATTAAATTAGGCTTCAAAGTTTTTTTTTTCAATTAAAACAAAAGATCAAGATGTAGTAGCTAAAATATCTTCTATTTTAGGTTATCTTTGTATTAGACATAAAACCAAAGAAAGAAAAACTACTTTAACAAAAATTCAAACAGCTACTACACTACAGAAAATGAAATACGCAGATGTTTTGCTTTTGTATTCGTATTATCACGGGACACTCCTCATCTGTACTCCTGCTGTAGCTCCTCAGCTCCTGGTAGCTGCTAGTGCACATTGGGC
Organism: Thaumatotibia leucotreta; assembly: GCA_025490895.1. NCBI lineage: Eukaryota > Metazoa > Arthropoda > Insecta > Lepidoptera > Tortricidae > Thaumatotibia > Thaumatotibia leucotreta. The sequence continues at coordinate 28,478 of JALPQI010008962.1, forward strand.
CTCCAATTTCTAATAGTTCTTACAAAATTCAAGGTAAACTTATCCTGGTTCTCCTAAGCTTTTACCGAATAGCAACGCAGCTGAACCTATCAAGGCAGAGTGTCCATAAACAGTGTCGGACGAAGGTTTAATAGTCGCACTTAATTTGACGGCTGTCGGGTCCCGTCTGTTTAACACGTCGTAAACAGCAGTTGTCTATTTACCTACTATTTAAGGAAATACTATACGTAAAGAAAAATGTGAATTTTTATAACAAAGTATATGTAAAGACTTTACATATACTTTGTTATAAAAATTCACATTTTTAACTAAGTTCTAGAAGTATCATGTACTTAGTACATGATACTTCTAGAACTTAGTGCGGTGAAGCACAAATGAAAAATTTACTAGATATTGTTAATTTTTCGGAATTGATTGTAGAAAAAATGGCAACGATACCAGTAGAGTGTTTTTCGTTAGTAGGATTCACTCACAATGCTGGCAAGTGTGGCTTTTATATACAATTCCGAAAAAATAATGTTTAATAGCGCATCAGCCTTTATTGAGAGTTTGTAACAAACTGCTTTCACCACTGTTGGTAGTATATATATTACAATGTTGGTACATAATAATAATTAAAATGATTGAAAATGTTTTCATGTAAATTTTTCAATACTTATCATAACAATATACAGGCAGCTCATGATTATAAATGAATTAGTCAATTCAATTAAAATCCAATTAACAATTTCGTAGGCTTTACTGAGTTCAAACCCTTAATTCGTAGCCAGACACAATAGAAACGCTTTCAAATACAAAACCACGCAATTACTGCCTTAGGCGAGCACGTAAACACCTTCATTAGCAAATGCAGCACTAGAGCTGGCTGCAATTTGCGTGTAGTCAATGTGCGTCTGGCCTCAAAAGACTGCTAGTTGGGGACGTTGCCAGGGTGCGGTAACATAAGCGAGAAGCAGACAGAGTTTTACCCGATAAAACTACAACATAAAATAACAACTGATTCTACAGAATCAATTTCATGAAAATGCTAGCTCAGAACGATGAAATTCGAAACACAAACAGCGCGCTTTCATGGCAGTTTTTGGTCAGTTTCAGTTTATGAGAATACCGTTTGGACTAGGTATAAGCTTTAGAGAATAAAAACTTAAACACGAAGGCACAAAACAACTTTCTTGTTCTCAATTGTGTCTAGCCCAAAAATTTGTGGTTATGTAAGTGAGAAGCAAATACAGATTATCATGAACTTTGAGAATACAGTAAATACAGCAAACTCTGTCAACTTTAAGTATTTTTTTCATCCTAACAACGCTTTAAAAACTTTGGTACGAAACAGGTATTGGTCTGTTTCAGTTTATTATAAAGCCGTTTGGTTTGCGGGTAAACTCTAGAGAGTGTCAACTCGGGTAACTACTAGATCTGGAAATGATGTGTGTATCAAAATGTGCGTCTAACTCAAAATTATATTAGAGTCGAATCAGGACTTACTTTTATATGTAATCACGTTTAAATTGCTTTTGTCACACGACACTTGCGATTAAAAGTAAAGAAACTACATTGAGATCAAAAAGATAAATCAAAACTTGTAAGATAAATGTTTGAATAAGACATCCTGAACTGTCTTATTTGCTGATATCATAGAGCCATATTTAAATATTAATCAATATTATGTAAGTAACATTTTTGTCACGTAGTAAACAATATTCCTTAAACCAGTTTCTCAAAGTCAGTCCATATTTCGAGTTTGTGCAGAATTCAAATGTGGTATGTCTCTGATAAATATATTTTTTAGAACAGATGGTGCCTTTTTTAAGCTCTAGTGCGAGAAGTGGCTCATTTTACGTCAGGTCCAAAACTTCGGTGGGCCATCTGTATTAGGTACGAGAAACGTGCAAAACGGAAATTCGTATTTATATTCGGATTTCTTGTTTTTCGCACTTGTGTCGTAATGTACTATTTTCCTTGCGATTGCGTAAAATGTTCCTTGTAAAAGCTATAGTCTATATCTTGTACCATCCGCTCCTCGTCTCGCAGTTGTACTCCAAACACAATGCCTTCTTTGCCGCCTTGCAAAGGATCCCGGTTCGCGGTTCGCTTTCTCTCTTGATGTATGTTACTTTGACTTGGAGATGTGATGAGTAGAACCGTATTCCTGCAACCGCAATTAGATAAGCTGGGGAGTAAATTGAATAGAAGAGTTGTACGTGATCTTTATTTGTATTACTTTTTATACCACGTGGCCGTGTGTTGATGGCAGTAAGAATACATTTATCACCACTTCACCACCCAAATTCTTCCCGTGTATGTCATAAGAGCCGACTATGGGATCGAAGTGTCACTAACCATTCTTTGTTAGAAGATTGATGATGGGCAGCAGCGTCATCATGGTGGACACATTACTGCGATCGCCAATCCGCTTGCCCAGCGTGGCAATTATGGGCATTTACCTCCTACTTAATACGTCAATACGCTTAGTTAATACGAAAGGCCGATGTCCAGCACCGGACTGAGATGGCTGATGATAATGATGATAAGACTAGTCTTAAATGTTCTAGATGAATTGAATAGGTGATAAAGCTTATATGAAAAATGTTATTTTTTTGTCCAAAACTTAATTATACAGGTTATTACATGAGCCACTGAAAACTTTGAACGGGGTGATTTGGTAGGTTATACTGAACAACTTTTATTATGGAGCTAACCCAGAAACCTCAACAATAATTTTGGCTCTTTCATATATCTTTCATTCATGTCACCCCGTTTAAGGTTTTCAGTTGCTCGTGTAATACGCTGTACCTATATATTGCTAAGTTCAGTGACTCATGATATCTTCAAAATTTAAGTAGGCGTATTGTATGCACATGCTTTTGCAATTTTGAAGATAGTCCCAATCCCAACGTAAAAATTCAGCAATACTTCATAATCATCCGTTTCAAGTTTAGTCAGTGCACAATAATTCATTGGAGTGAGGGCAGATCCGAAACAAAAATAATATTTTGCTAATTGTTTTGCTTTTACTAAATATTATAATGTTATATATCTTGATTCTGGTGGTTTCTTCATTTCCTTGTTAGAAGATTATTATTACGAGCAGACACTGTATCTTTATGTCACATTAACTAGGTATTATTAAGAGATATAATCCGACTGCCTTAATGGTGCCTGAAATAGCTTCTTGCCGCCATTTCATTAGTAATATGCATAAAATTATTATATGTTAGTCTCCATAACCTATTTGGTAGTGACCCTGTTTACGAATCTAGAGATTTCGGGTTCAAATCCAAGCAAGAGCATATCGTTGTTTCTTTGTTCATGGTTTTTTTGTATGTATATAAGTATCTATATCATCGGGACTATTATGTATTATGTTGTCGCTAACTTTTCACGATTTTGTAGATTTCTACAATATTATCCTACTGCGTGTGTATTTGATACAGGCGAATATTTATTGGCGATTACTATCGGACCCAGGGAACCCGTTTACATATTTTTTTTAGGAAATTAAGGTTTTTTTTCATACAAAATAATTGAGCACGCAATGTATTGCATCCACTGGTAGCCACATTAATTAACATAGACAAAAGTATAAACGTCATACGAGCATCATGTCAGTCGGAACGGCTGTCCCAGATCAAAGCCTAGTAAGTGTATTTAGCGAAATTTTACAGGAGAGGC
>JALPQI010008963.1:0-39988 GCA_025490895.1 Thaumatotibia leucotreta
AAAGAAGATGATCCCTTTAGCGATACCTTAACCTTTTTAAAACTTGTAATTAAATAAGTTCTCTGGAAAATAAATAGAGGAATTTAATGAACCATGATTATACATATATGTATACCTACTACTACTGGCTTTGCATCTATTTCAGACGATTTCAGATATTGTAAATGCTCTGAAGACATCGCTTTTGGTGGCTTACTAGACCTATGCGAGAGCGGCAAACTATGCCACAAGACTGACAGGGGAAGTTCGTGTCTGATGGTAACATAGCCCCAAGGTGCCTTTTTTCCTTCTGTCCTGTGTGTGTCTGTGTGTGGGTCCTGACCCATCGCAATACTTCCAACCGTCCTCAATGCTTTTTTACCACTCCAATCGATCCTCCGCAAGCGTCTCCCAATTACGATGGTCAATTTTAAAGGCCGCCATGTCCCTCTTAGCACAATCTTTAAAGCGAAGCAATGGCCTTCCTATATGTATACTCGTATGTATAATTTGTCAGCCTCCGTCGCCTAGTTGGTAGACCCTACCTACGAAGTCCCGGGTTCGAATCCCGACGAGATAATGTCTTTTGTGTATTTATTTGTCACAAATATTTGATCCTTGGTCATGGGTGTTTATGTGTTAAAGTATCTACACCGTGATTTCTAATAACCCGAAAGATTTTAACAGTGTGTTCCTGACCACATTTAAAAACTATAATGTCGTATAAACTTTTCTGGATATCGCTTAGTTTCAGAGTTATTGCCAATTTAAAAAAAAAGACCGGCCAAGTGCGAGTCGGACTCGCGCGCAAAGGGTTCCGTACCATTATAAATTTATTACTAAAAAAATACAGTTAAATCAACCTACCTCAAAAACTATAGGAGATAATTGAATCAAACCAAAAATCGTTGATAGAGTTTATTAATGTGCATAACATGTATTTTTTTTAGAATTTTATATCGCGTAGTTTAAAAAATAGAGGGGGGGGACACATTTTTCAGACTTTGAGAGCTGATATCTCGAAAACGATTTGCCTAAATAAAAATGAGATTTCTAAACCTTCATATCATTTTCAAAGACCTTTCTATTAATACCCTACACGCTTATATACAACTAAAATTTTTTTTCTATCCCTCAGTTACATGTATGGAGGGCCCCCACCCCAATGGTTTTTTTTACAATTTAGTATCATAATCCTGTAGCGGTTCATACAACACATATTCTTACCAAATTTCGTTACTGTAGCATTTATAGTTTCCGAGTAAATCGGCTGTGACAGACGGACAGACGGACAGACGGACAGACGGACATGACGAATCTATAAGGGTTCCGTTTTTGCCATTTTGGCTACGGAATCTTAAAAAACATATTTTCTAATTGTAACTCGGTACAAAAGGTATTTTTAACGGCGTTGGTGCCATTATGGAGAATAGTCTCACTAACCTCATTAATAGATGTCGAAAAGTGAGAAATAAAACCTTTTAAAACTGAGGTTTTTGTAAAAAAAACCTTAACACTCATTGTAAGTGCTAGTTTCATGAATAACTTTTACTTTTTATGTTAAAATACATTCAAAAATTAAATAAAAATTAAAAAAAAAATTTTAAAAAAATTTTTTTTTCGCCAAAAATGACAAAAGTCATTTAATATTTTTTGTTTGTTTTTACATCAAAAATGCGTGGTTAAAATCTTTCGGGTTATTAGAGATCACGGTGTATAATGTACCTACGAGTATTATATATATATATTTTTTATCACGTTAATAGTAAATTTTATTTTCATTTCACATAATATTACATAAATTACAAATACAATCATTATATAGCCACTTGATACCCAACAACATATGCCTTAATTGGGCTTACCGTGGGACTAGGTCGATTTGTGTAAGATGTGCCAATGTAAATTTATAATCACGACATTAATTATTACGTTAATTATTGTGCCGTGTGGTGACGGCAGCAAGAATACACTTGTCACTACCCCAACTGTTCCCGCGTGTGTCGTAAGAGTCGACTAAGGGATTGAAGTGTCATTGACTATTCTTTGATTTCATTGATGATAGGCAGCAGCGTCATCATAGTGGATACATTACTGTGATCGCCAATCCGCTTGCCCAGCGTGGCAATTTATGGGCATTTACCTTCTAATGCGTCTATACGCATAGTTTGATAGGAGAGGCCTACGTCCAGCTGTGGACTGAGATAGGCTGATGATGATAATTACGCCATTCAAATAAAGGCCTGATCAGATATCTGTAAGCACCCTTTGATATAGTAAACTACCAATATTATAATGAATTTATAATGTTTCATGTTATACGTCTAAAACGATAAACGTAGAACTTTAAAGATACTAAAACGTTAACACAATCCCTCGTAAGTAAAATGCGTTAAAAGCATCTCTATTATTTCTAATATTACATGAACATCCACATCCATCAAAATTCTTAACGTTACCTACTTTATTAAATATTTACAAATTGATACATCATGCTGTAATGTATCCTGAACATTAAGAGCAGAATATTGAGTTTCATCAGGTTTCTATTAGAATTGTATCGTATGAATAGCCGCCGAAGACCTAATTTTAACTGGCAAATAAGAGTGGTATGTAATACTTAATTTTTGCTCCCTCTGACATTCGATCCCTATTATAATCGTCGGCTGACAACTCATAGCAACCTCTTATATCAGTATTGAATCAGAACTGAGATAGGTACGATCTCTATTTCAAGTAGGTATTTTTTGTTATTTAGTGAGTTTTGGTTGTCAACCGACGAATATTTCCCTATTATGTTATATTACATTTCGCGATATTCATATTTTGTTCCATGAGAAACCTTCTTCAGAAAGACCATCTTCAGAGCTTTAGAATTAAGTTTTCATAATTTTTTTGGGTTTCTTCTCCGCAGGGGGTTGATTGTGTACCTACTTCTGGGTACTGAGTAAATAAAAAAAAACGACAAAAAGTGTTAACTGGGATATAATGAAGCTAGTAACACTATTTCACAACATCAGGCATCTATGTATTTATATAACGTTACAAAATACTGTTTAATCGTTTATTGTTGTTACTGTCAAGTTCTAACAAGTATGCAAGTACGAAAGTGATGAGTAGCACAATTAACGGTAAACCCGTGACCATCGTAAGGCACATGAATTCAAAATCGAATCTATCCATAGATTTTTAATGCAGGTCGAGTGTGTAAAAAATCTGTTTAACCTAGTTAGGTAGTTTATTGCTAATGTTTTCTTATCACCGTTTATTAGGCAATTGCTTTTCACTTAAATAAACTTTGTTCGTGCCTAATGCTTCTGCTTCCTTGTCGTTCTTCAAAGTTGGAGTCATTTCTTCTGCAAAAATATTTTATTCAATTATTACATGCACAATCAAAATATATGCACATCGTATTTAACATGCCTTTGAATCCTTTGAGTTTTACTACTAATCAATAAAACAAAAGACTACATTATCCTAATCAGTTAAAATAAGTCTAAACGAAATTGCTTTTTTAACCGGCTTCCAACAAGAGGAAGTTCTCAATTCGACTGTTTTATTTTTCATTATGCAATATCTCCGAGAAACGTGAACCGATATTTTTATTATTTAATGGGTATAAAATAATAATCCTGAGATGTTCCCGTTGACATGATATTGGGGTCTGATGATGGGGGACCTTGGAGAAATCGGTTGTAGCTAGTTTTTATTTTCAATTCTGGTACTGTACTGGTACATGTGAATAAAGTAATAAGAACTAGAAAACTAACCAGGGTCTGCTCCTGTATGGAAGTTAGGATCATCCCAAGGCTGCCGTTTACTGCTTCCGAAGATAACGTACACTGTGTTGGTCAAAGCGCTCAAACCAGCCGTCGTTAGGAACACTATGCGCCATCGACTCACGTCAGACTGTTGAGAATGCATTAGCAATTAATTACAGTAAAAATCAATAGTTTAAGACACTGGTCTCGCCAAAAGCTATTTAGTGATTGATTACTCGGCTATCAAAACGAATAAAAGGTCATATGATGAGCAAAAAGTTTAAACTATTAGGGCTTAGGGCATTTTGCGTTAAGGGCGTTCGTCAAAATAGTTCATTATGCGTCGAAAGTGATTACATATGAGTCAAATTATGACAACCACATTTGTAACTAAGCCAGCTCTCTATTCGAGCAGAAAACGTGTACATTGTTATTTTTAACAGAAATAATTGAGGCATACATACCGGATCATTGTTCAAGATGAGAGCAGTGATGATAGGAGTTAAGATGCTACCGGAGTTGGCTGTAAAGTTGGTTAGAGACAGCAAGACGCCAGCGAAGTTCGGAGACATGTCCAAGTGGCTCATCTGAATAAAAAAGAAAAGATAAGTCAAGGCAAAAGCAAGATTTTAACCTACAGCTTAAGCTTTTACAAAGGATGTCTTTAACACCCATCAACACGTAGAGCCACGTAGTGTCCATGTTCTCTTATTTTTCATGATTTCACTGTACATATAATGTTTTTGTATTAAAAAAATAGTTATTTATTATACAAGGGGGCAAAGTTGTTGTTTAACTGTCGTGCCAATATTGAGACCTGAGCTAGCGAAAGATTCCAAAATTGAGCCACGAGCGTAGCGAGTGGTTCAAAAACTGGAATCTTGAGCATTGCGTAGGTCTCAAGGCACGAGAGTTGAACAAACTTTGCCGCCAAGTGTAATACAACTTTTTTCCCCTCACTATCGCGAGGAAATATGATTACAAATCTCATCCAAATGTAAATTAACTTAAAGAAACTATTGAAAACTCAATGTCGAAACGTATCGTAGAAAAGAGTTACTTATGGAATTTAAATATTGCCAATGGCTTACAAAGTCACATGAGAAACGACCAATTTAACATGTGAGCTCCGATTGCGCATGTTTACTACGGTCATACAGATCCACTTATACTAGGCAGTAGGGGGCTATAGGAATTAGAGAAATGTCAAATTACTTTATTCACAAGTGTGTAAAAAGCGTTTTTACCCGCTCGTATTAAAGGATAAACGAGCGCTTTACGAGCTAGTGAGGGGAAAAACATATTTTTGTTTCCTTTTGTATACATTTAATCGTATTTTGCGTTTCGTTCTATATTCCTCAGCATCATACCAACTTTTTTAGTTTTGCACCACCTACTATCAACTTTTACTTTTTTATCTCTACCAATTGTAGTCTGGAGGAGATCGCTCTCTAGCAATAAGGCGCCTTTTGTTTACCTCTTTCATCCATGTGTGTACCTTTAATATTTGGTCTGGATATTTTTTATTTGTTCTTTGAGGTGCAATAAAGAGTTATAGTATTCTTGTCTAGCGGATTTTTAAGACTTACAATTTTGGAAAACAAATGATGCTTCATTGTTAACGAAATTAAGCAAGATTTAGAGTGCCTACCGATAGTTAAAAGGCTTTATAATTTTACTAACGCTTGTTGTGTAGTAGTTCGATTTATACGTTTTTCTACTCCCGTACTTTTATTTGTCATTTACAGAGTCGTGAACACACCTTTAGGCACTGGTCCCACCGCGAGCTACTAAGCTATGAACTATCGGCTATAAACACGAACAAAAGATACACACTCCCGTGTAAATAAAAGAGACGCGGCTATACTCGCCCAGCTATCAGCTATCACCGCCGGGCGAGTATCGCTGTGTCTCTTTTATTTACACTGAAGTGCGTATGTTTTGTTCGTGTTTATAGCCGATAGCTCATAGCTTAGTAGCTCGCGGTGAGACCAGTGCCTTAAGCCCCTACCTTACAGATGTCAGGATAAGTCTATATTGTCTATGCCGTATAAACGCATTCGGGTATACACGCAGTGCGTTTTTGAATTTTAAGACATCTCGTGTATACAAGACTTAATGAAATACATGGCTGCCAACCTAATTTTAAATGTCATTTCTGATGAATCGTTAACCATTGAGGAACTTTCTTTTTTAATTTTGACGTATACCGCCCGTCGTAGATGATTTAAAAAAATGTGTTTGACTAAGAATATTTCTCAAATTTACAATTTTATTTGAAAATAAGTGTGTGGTCGTAGAAAAAGTACTGTATGCAACATTGTTTAACTGAGTCAAAAAATGCTCGTGGCGTCTTTAATAACAATTTTCGGCTTCGCCTCAAATTGTTACTTTTTTGAAACAAGGATTGCATAAAATACTATTATATAAACTTCTCACTATTAATTTATTATTGAATGGTACAAACAACAAGCTAACAAGGGTTGATTGCCAAAAAAATATACATAGTTAAGGCCTTAATTAAAAATTCAAAACAAAAAATACGATTGATACAAACTATATGTCTCTCTCTGTCCAACAGGCTTTGGCAGTAAAAAAGGGGGTAAATTTATAAAATGTAGGTGCTTATTATTAATTGCTCATAGAAAATTTGAATTTGTCGCCCTTTTTCACTGCCAAAAGTTGTTACACAAAATGTTTTTTTTTTATTAAAAGGCTTTTATTAAAAAGGTTGCAATCGACCGATCCATTATTAACTTCTTTAGTTGAAAAGACAGTGTTTGCTTTCAATTGAGAAACGTTTTGATTAAGGATTGATTTACAATTAAAAAGTTTCGGGCTCAAATACTTGCTCTCTTGTGTTCTACAACAAATTGGTAACATAGATCTTTTACCTATTTGATTGAACAATGTCGATGGACATGCTTTTGTTTCTCGCAAACTCATATATCTTTCACGTCAGTTTGATGGAGTGTCGGATGGTGTATGAAATTATACCCATCTATGTCATTCTTGGGTGATCAATCAGTGGAATCGCAATCGAGGAAACATCCGTGTTACAATTTAGCTTTATTATGATAACTGTTTTGTACTGAGTGAATTAAACCAAAGCAAAAACAATCCAAGTATCCAAGCTACCGTTTCTTACCGGTTCTTCTTGGGTCAGCGGTGTAGGGTTCGAACCGGAAGTAGTTTCAATACCTAGACGATTCAAAAGAGTTTGTTGCTATTCCAATTTGAATAAAAAATTATTTGACTTTGACTTTGACTTTGTTATCTAAGTGTTGTGATTACTAATATTCTAAGCTCCTACTCGCTCAAACTTTACAAACAATGTACTGCAATAAAGAAATACGACTGTAAGTACGGTTTCGAAAAAGTTTGACTAAGGTTGCCGGAAGTCACCTAATAACTAAGCATTTTCTGAATATTGTCTTCGTGTACCGCGAGAGTTTAAAAAAAAAAGGAATAAGAACTGATTATATCGCCTATGTTCTCGTTTCGAGCCCTTTACGGCATTCATAGTCAACGGGTGACAGTAAGGGGTTCGAATCGTGGGGATGTGGGGTGGATCCACTTTTTCTTGTTGGTTATTGCCACAGTTACGGTATCCTGAGTCAGGCGGGTATTATGCAGAATTATGCTGCTTAGACTATGCAAACATGGATGTTTCTGGTGTAAATACGCCCTTTCCTTAATGGGCCATCTTCAAACATGGACTACATGCATGTTTGCATGTAGTCCATGTTTGAAGTCCTGGTAACTACCAGGCAGTGGCTCAGGCAGGAGACCGTACAATGTCATTAACAAACAAGAAAAAGTTGATCCGCCAAATTGATTTTCGCGATATAATCGGTTTTGGCGGATTAGTTTTTGAATTACTTATTAATTCCAAAAAAACGGTGTAGTAGGTTATGAACAAAAATTGATAATGGGCATTTCACTCACCATGAATCCTGCTGCATTGAAGCCACTCAAAGTTAAAGCAACAACAAGGACAACGATTGCTAAGACCTTGTTTTCTGGGCCCAGGAAGGAAAGCACGATCAGCGACGCTGACATGCCGAAAAACGCTAAAAGTAAAATACAAATTAACTTAATTATAATTTTCTTGTTACAACACGAGACAAACAATCATTACTAATTTATCCTAGAAAGAAACAAGAACATTTATTGAGTCATATAACAAACGAAATTCATATAAAACACCAAAAGGTTCCCAAAAAACATAAAGGGGTCACGAAAAACAAAGTACCTAGTGCTCGGTAAAAAATCAATGAAACAGATCTGATTTGTTAGTTGTGTATGAATATTGTTATGTCTGTAAATAGATTTTTATTTTTCAAATAAGAAAATATTTGATATTTGCATACAATTTTTTGTAAACAGTTGTAAGTGCAATTGCAATCCCAGAATTGCCATATTTATTAAAACCGGACTTCGTTTTCAATTTGTGAGTCCATTTCATTTATCAAACGAACTCTCAAGGTTGTCCTTTTAACCGATTAGGCATTTCTCGTGTCTCGACAGTAATGTAGGTAAGTACTATAGTTATTTATTATACAAGGGGGCAAAGTTGTTGTTTAACTGTCGTGCCAATATTGAGACCTGAGCTAGCGAAAGATTCCAAAATTGAGCCACGAGCGTAGCGAGTGGTTCAAAAACTGGAATCTTGAGCATTGCGAAGGTCTCAATATTGGCACGACAGTTAAACACAGACAAGTTACAGACAGTTAAACACAGACAAGTTACAGACAGTTAAACACGACAGTTAGGCACGAGAGTTGAACAAACTTTGCCGCCAAGTGTAATACAACTTTTTTCCCCTCACTATCGCGAGGAAATATGATTACAAATCTCATCCAAATGTAAATTAACTTAAAGAAACCATTTAAAACTCAATGTCGAAACGTATCGTAGAATAGAGTTACTTCTGGAATTTAAATATAGCCAATGGCTTACAAAGTCACCCATGAGAACGACCAATTTAACATGTGAGCTCCGATTGCGCATGTTTACTACGGTCATACAGATCCACTTATACTGGGCAGTAGGGGGCTATAGGAATTAGAGCAATGTCAAATTACTTTATTCACAAGTGTGTAAAATACGTTTTTACCCGCTCGTATTAAACGATAAACGAGCGCTTTACGAGCTAGTGAGGGGAAAAATTATTACATGATTCGTTGGAAACTTTCTACAAAAGTAAATACTGAATGAGTTATTATGAACCGACAATAAAATATCTATTTCCGTTCATGTTTCCTAAAACATGTTCTAAATTCAGATGATGTTCTTACTCAAGTTTGTCTTCAATTTTACCTTAATTACATTATATTTCATTTCTATTGTATCTAATTTTAAAGGGATCCTCTAAGTATTTCTTGTATTCTGATATTCAAGATTTATGGTAACATTTGATAACTTCAAACGCTCAAGGCGGAAGGGCGCTTTTGTAAAAATGATAATGCCCTTAATTTGTGGGTACCTGGGGAGTAGACGACCGGATAACCTCTAAAAGCGGATTAAGTTTACGAATTTAATTCATTTAATGGAACTACTTGAACACTTTACTAAGAATAATTTAACGTATAGGGATCCATTTTTATCAATAAATTATTTTAACCCAACTGTTATAACGCCGAAATGACTACGTCAGGGTCTGATGATCGAAAATAGAGAAATCAATTGAAGTCAGTTTTTTTTATTTGGTGATTTTGTCTACGTTAGTTTAATGTAACTGTAGTATTTAGTATGTTGGGTAAACGATTGTTTCATTTTTCCATCATCATTATATGCAAGGTAATTGAAGTAGCAATTTTTTCTCTACGGCTCTTTTATTCATCTTCGTTTATCACTCTTTGTCATCCTGTTTTATTCTGTTTCCGTTCATATTTTGTGACAGTAGTGATAGAAAGGCAAGGTACCTTTGTCAGGTCACGGTCTTTATTAAAGAATACATAAGATCTATTTTAAGAGTCCTGATAAGGTACCTTGACATACACATATTATGTTAAAAAAATTGACTTCTCAAGTCACTTTTAGGTCTACATAATTTGATACTTTTATCGTGACGTTGACTTGGTTTCTACTTACATATAGAATTGAATATCTTCCTACAAGTTCCTACAGAGAGAATTTTTCTATTATACATGTATTCACAAACTGCAGATGATGCCACTGATCCTATCCACATTCCAATATATGGCAAGGCAGATAGGGACGCACTCTGAAATGAGAATATAAAGTGATATTCAGTGGATATTTACTAATCGGATAGGACAAATATATCAGAATAGTACCTTTTCTTGTAATGTAATTTTTATAATGACTATGATGATGATGAACAACAGGTTTAGTATGAGCTTAAAGCAACTTTTTCAATAAATCTTTAAGTATACTCCATTTCAAATACCATGACCCGATGCCACATAAAACTTTGCAGTGGCATCGGTCCATGGTATTTGAAATGGAGTATAACTGTAGTAACATTATTGTCCCAAGCTTGACAATCCATATCCTATACTAAATATAAGTACCGGTTACGACAGCTACGTATTACAATCTTGAAAGTTAGTAAGGTTAAATACATTACGTAGATCCGTAAACTTCACCAATAAGCTGTTGGTAAATTTAGTATTGGTTAAAGTATCTTAGGGCCTGGGTAGGAATTAGTCTATTATAAAAAAAAACTTACAGTTTTAAGCGATATTTGCAGTCCCCTTTCCAAATAAGTGGGCAAATCCACGAAAAATAGCACGAAATTGACAGCACTGCCAATATGCGTCACGACTAGCACCCAGAACACTTTAGTCCGGAATATATCACGCCAAGGAGTACGCAGTTCCTGTGAAATAGAATTAGGATAAACATAACGATATCGGCCGTGTGGTGACGGCAGTAAGAATACATTTGTCACCACCCCAATTCCTCCTGCGGGTGTCGTAAGAGTCGACTAAGGGATTGAAGTGTCACTGACCATTATTTGATAAAACATATCAATGTTCATTCGACGCTACGACGATATGACGCTTCGACGTTATGACGCTGCTGCCCATCATCAGATGGGCAGCAGCGTCATCATAGTGGGCACATTACTGCCATCGCCAATCCGCTTGCCCAGCGTGGCGATTATGGGCATTTACCTCTTAATGCGTCTATACGCACAGTTAATAGGAGAGACCAACGTTTAGCAGTGGACTATCATAGGCTGATGAAACATAATGATATAATATACTAACTTACAAAGGACCTCTTTTTCAATCCCCTGTTACCGGCCGCACAACTTCACTGTATTCATTTGTCAGATTACCTCTGTTCTTTATTTCTCAATGCTTGTGAAAAGGATAGTGTTATTATTAAGGGACATGAAAATGTTGAGTCTTACCCCCATATTAATAAGGATTAATCAATAACTGTCAAAAGTCTATTCTTTGATCTCGCAGATTATAGAAGTTTTTAAACCAGACGATATCCCATGCTTTTTTTAGATAACTAAACAAAGCATGTTTTGTAGACATACGAGTCCAATATATAAAACTTCATCACGTCCAACTTTTTTCACGTGTTTGATCTCTAGAAGGTGACACGGAGAGTTCACGCCAGAGTGTCACTGGTAGTAGATATGCTATGTTAATAGTCGAAAGATATTCAGTACCTAATTAATTATTGTAATGATGGGTAACCTTCAAAACCTTAATTATTTCAAAAGTATTATCAGCTTGAAGAATTTTACCTTGGATCCACCTGCATTCAATCCTTTCTCAATATACTTTCTCTCCTCATCCCTCATCAGTTTGTGCTCGCCTGGAGAACTTGCTGCCGCAAGATAAAAGATGGCAGCAGAGACCAAAACTAGACCGGATATGGAATAGAATATGAGCTTCCAACCAATGGCCGTCTCGGCCAAAAATCCGGATACTGGCATGGCTATTATTGTGCCAAGTATTGAACCTGTAATTTAAAATGATGATAATTATATTACCTGTAAGGTGTTTCATTAAGCTCTTTTCAGAATTTTCCGAATACGCCATTATATTAAAGAATTTCAATTTTATTTTAAATGAAAACTGTGATGGATAAAAACTTTAAACTAAGCTTGGATTAATTATACTAAACCTTGTAATTTTTCCACTTTTTAGCATTGATAAATTAGATCATTAAATAACATTCTCTGCTGTTTTAATTTATTCTGGATAAGAAAACCCTCAAACAAACGAATCCTAAGAGAAATGTTTCTCTTGCCTACTTCAAAATTAATCAAATAGTTACTTTACGAGTAGAACGTTAAGATTTTTGTATTTAATATTAGTTATTTTTGCATGTAGGTATATTTGTTACGTAATTATTCTGCTGCTTGTTTTAGTGACCTTGCTCCCATAGGCTACACGTTTTACTAAATAAAGGCAGCGGGCTGTAACGTTATCAAGCCGACGACACACGATTTTTTTTAATGTGTCACTTATCCTTCAAGATGCTTCTGTCAAAGTTAATCTAATTTATTGGTTTTTAAAATTCATAGGTACCCACCTATACTCGTATTTATTTATACAATTAATAGTGCATTGTGCATCAAGGGAGGTAAGTACGGAATTACTAACGAGAGTGTTAGAAGCCCGATGCCGCAGGCAGAGGGCTTCTAATGACTTGAGTTAGTATTCCGCTTACCGACCGTGATGCATACAATGTTTTTCATCACATTTGCCGACAAAAAAAACAATTTTAACAAAATATATTTCTTTATGACGTACAGACATTTCTATTACTCCCTAGGGAATTTCACCTTTCTATTACTCCCGCTACGCATGCAAGCAATGGCGCGCTTAGACAGCAAGTGTGATGAAAAATTGTGTTACTTACCTCCATACACAATGCCAGTATACGTCGTTCGTTCGTGAAATGGAAGCCACCGTCCTATAAGAGTATGAGATGCGGGGTACAAGCAAGCCTGGGTCAGACCCATAAAGACTCTAGCCGCACACATTAGGCGCCAGCCTCCCTGAAAAAGATTTACATCAATGTTTTTTTTAAGAAGTTAAAATATAATGTTACCCTTACAGTAAAACTAATCTTATTTTCCTTTAAATTATCAGATGGTTTATGATGGTCCCGTTTTATCCATTTATCGTGCTACACATCACTTTCGCACTTCTTGCATACTTGTTAGAACGTTACCGCAACGATGACAAACTCTTGGACGCGGTACCATCATAAGCCTACAGAATACGATACTAAAAGTCGCTATTAAACGAATCATGACTATTGTTACATCCTCTAGCTTTTTTTATTTACTAAATTTGAGCTCAACTGGTTTAAACCACCGGAACTGGTTTAAATCTTCGTTGCACAATTTGCAAAATAAATACACAAGTAAAGTTAAATAAAAGTTTGTAAATAATAACTAACAAACAATACAAATAGAGATATTTAATGGTTGTTCTCCGTTTAAGGACGTGTTCACTATCGTGTTCCGATTAGTAAAATAAATATCAGTACTAAAAAAAATACTACCGCAGGAAGGTGTCGTAGATGTTGGCAACATTTGCTTCCTGTATCACAATACTTATACTTTAAATAAGGAAGCAGCCAGCTCTACACTGGTGATATCTATAAGGCTGCTCTCTAAATATTTCTTAGTAAACGTCTACAAAATCATCATCTTCAACTTACCATTTCCGCAAGTGTTGGTATCAGTAAATTAATGGCACCGTTGGCCACCATGGACACAAGCAATATCGGCTTACCGCCATACCGCTTGGACAACAAGCCCCCTGGGATTTGCATTATTATGTATCCCCAGAAGAAAGAAGAGAGGATGTAACCCTGGGTAGCTTTGTCCCAGTCGTATATCTGAAAATAATGTCATCAGAACTTACTTTCTACTCGCACGCACCAATACGTAATCAGTAATCAGCGGGTTACCATGACGTAGGTACTAATGAGACTTAGTTTAGGTTCAGGGAAAGGGAAAGTGATATACGACTCGTATAACCTGGTCCCTTTCTTTCGACCTAAACCGAACCGCATTAGCACGTCATGGTAAGTCTCCAGGGTGCTTAGGCAAGTTGCCAATCGCTAGTGCTTAATCGTCAATCGTAAACGAAAGCCAGCTAACTGTCTTTGTCGCACTAATATGAAAGAGTGACAGAGAGGGAAAATTACGATACGTTAGCGATTGGCAACTTCGATAAGCATCCAGGATGGATAGAAAGTCCCGTTAATAACGCGACGTCAGCTCATGGTAAGCACACTAGTAATATTTACAAAATCGAGTAGGATACTGCGTAACTTTTAAGTGAGGTGAAGCGTAAACATTACTGTTATAAGCAGTTAAATTAATACGTGTTATTATAAAAGGCTATATTACTTAAGTAGAAAAATATTTTTTTAATATTATATATTTTGGATCTTACTTATTTTTGAGTGACTTCAAAGATAATGTTTACGTAGTCTACTTATTAAATAAGATGAAGTTAGGTACGTTACGGCTGCGTAAATACATAATATTTGTTCTTCCAGAGATAGGTACAAGAATATAATATTTATTTGCTTAGGGCCTGTTTTTCCATCCCCGATAAAATATATCTGTATTAAATTCCATCAACGACCTCTTGTCCTAGTCGCACCTGAAACGTCACACTTCGCTGCCTATTATAAGGAACATGACAACAAGAATTCATTGCATGTTTGCGACAAGATTATTATTATATCATAATGAAAGATTTCTATGTGGTATCGAATAAGTAGGAGAGAATATTTAAGAATATTAAACAGTTTGGCGGCAATATATGAAATTACTTCTGCCATACCATAGTTTGCTAGACATTTTCATTACGAAAAATCCCTGCCTTGATCCCGCGGGGCAATTGTGTCTGACGGCGACCTCGATTGGTTTCGTATATTATGACATGGACACATAAAGGTCTCTGCCCACTAGACCGTACTATACCATGATCGTAGCATGAACGTATCAGACAAAAAAACTATTCTTTGTATTGAAAAGTATGAGACGGTATTGGCCGGCGCTGGAAAGTCCTAGTGGGCATAGTCTCATACTTTTCAATACAAATAATAGTTTTTTGTCTGGTGCGTTTATGCAACGGTCATGATATGGTACGGGCTAGTGGGCAGAGACCTTAATGCTTATGTAATCTATAGGCTTGTCGTTAATATAGAATCACGTTTACGATAGGGAATAAAACTGAAACAGTACCTACTCAAACTAAACAGATACAGGTTTAATAGTATTGCATAGAGCAACATAGGCTTATAGTAGACGTAATATATATCTTTATAATGCGCCTGAACAACGACTTTTGCACTAAGATTGATTCCTGATTATGTCAAAAAACTTAGTAGATGGCAGGCACTTTAAAATTAATTATTTTGGTTTTTTATGTTGATCTAAAATTATATGTATAATTCTCTCATTATCTTGATACATTCGCCCCTAGTACTGTTTGACTAAGTGCTAATACTACACTACATATACCGATCGGAATTATAGAACTTGCCCATGACACGCATGGGTGACCTGGAAGATTGTAGGTACTCCTATGCTGGCGACATTTTTGTCAAAAATTTTCGTATTCCTAACTGTCACTGGCATAGGAGTAGGAATTTAATTTATGGTAGTGGCGTAGGAATAAGGTTATTTTGATCACATATGTGTGTCACTGGCATAGGAACCAGATTTTTTGGTCACAGACGTCAAACGTGCTAAGAGGGCTCTCGGCCGAGCGTAGCGAGCTAAGTTTGGTAACTAGCTTTTGATAAATAGCAACTTAGCTTGCTACGCTTGAACGAATATACCTACGCAGCCTGCTACGAGTAAACTTGGTTTCCCGACGCCTGCATTAATGTATAACAGAAACTACAATTATAGGTACATTACCTTAACGCTAGTGTCGTTTATGCGACTTTTGTCCGTCATGGCTAGAATCGCCACTCCCATACTGCTTCTTGCGATGAAGAGAGCTGTCATGCATACACACATAACACTCATCTGGATGTGGCGAACGCCGATTCCATAGCCTGTGGATATAATTTTGTGGTGATATACAATATATAAATACATACACATACATATCATCGGTTCACAAGCAAAACTCGTTAAGTAACAAATACCTACTAGAAATAAACCTCGTACCACAGTTCTGATTCAGTACCGTAAAAAGGGGTAAATAGGAATGTAGAGTAAACTAGTCTGTTAGCCCAGGACAAACAGTCCAGGTTTAGAATAACACATATTTATGAAAAAATATGTTATTCTAAATTGGACTGTTTGTCCTGGGCTAACAGACCAGTTTACTCTACGTTCCCATTTACCCCGTTTTACGGTACCGACATACGACGTTGCCAAGAGTAGCGTCAGTTTTTATAGTAAGTTTTTTAGCAAGGTAAACATTAAAAAGATTATGGCATAAACCGAACCGGACTTCGAATTCGTGCCCTTCGAAGTCTGGTTACCGAACAGGGACCGGAACCGGTATTTTCTCCATCCAAAAAGAACGGTTCTTTTTTCGTTCTTTTTCGTTCTTCGCTATACCTATAAATTCTAAGTTAATGGAGTAATTTAAAAATATGTTATTGTAAATTACATAAAATATTGAGTAGTAGGTACATAAAGAGTATAAAACATTTTAAAATACTGGGCTGTTAAGCGGTTTTTTGTAAAATAACGGCTCCGGTCCCTGCCTCCAAATTCGCTGAAGATGGGGTTTCCATTCCCAACTTTGACTTGATGATTAGATCGACAATTTTTTATCGTTTGAGGTACTGCTATTTTACTTTACAAAGGTTGATTTTTTTCCACTTGCTTGGCTATATTGTGACTGCAGGTTCATTATAACAATGAAGTGCCCAGAAATATCTAAATGCGATTCTATTGTTAAAAGGAAAAGTTGGACGGTATGGCATACCGTGCATAATAATTTATTGTAAGTATCCCTTTTCAAGCATTTCCCAAAATAGATTTTCTTTTGTAATATATTTTATGGTTTTGTTTTTTAACTAAAAAATACAGATGTACAATCGCCATCAAAAGTATCTGCACGGGATGGAGGGCTCAAAATAGTTGTTGTCTCGTAATGTATATTTGTAATCGGTCTAACAATGTCTCAATCTCTTATTGCCTACTTTTTTAAATTTTGAGCCTTTTTCTACTGCCAAAGATTGTTGGACATAGTATTATCATAAAAACTTTCAAGCATTTTTGATGCCGACTATACCAGCATCACATTAGGTTAGGAAATAGTACATTTAGATACAAGTCCAAAAACTTTTTTTTTTCGATGAGGGTGATGGAGCCCGAGTGAAACGAGGGCGACAATCACCCGAGTTAAAAATAAGTTTTTACACGTGTATCGAACGACTTTTTTCATAACAAGTGTCTTAAAAAGAGAAAATTACGCACGCGAAGCGGGCGCAACGTTTACTTTTCCGCACTAGTTAGGAAAAAGTCCGTTTTAAACACCCGTACGATTCATAATTAATTGTGTTTGGTTAGTAATTCAAAAGAAGTTTGTTTCATTTTAAAATAATTATTATCATGCACAAAAAAAGTCTTAATGAGAAATTATGAGATATCTTCAAAAATATTTGCAATATATGCGTTCGCTAAATAATATGTTGAGAATATTTTTTGTAAATATTTTACAAATATTCTCAACATATTATTTAGCGAACGCATCACAAAATCAACCTAACAACCCGTTATCTTTAAAGTAAAGTAATTAGTAACTGAGATAACATTAGTATATTAACTATTAGTAATAACATATCAAGGTCCGGAGAATTATCTGTCCTAATTGTATTTTAGGAATATTTATCGATATTTTTCATTTTGCATCATAACCCCTAAATCACCCGATATTTTTATGACTCTAATAGCTTAATTAAGCTTAATAAAATATCACGAGTGTAACGGGATATTATAATCAGGGTTCGGATATCTCGTAGCACGGTAAGTTGTTAGAGAACCACGAAGTCGATTTTAACTTAAAAGTCAACTCATACTCATCCTCATGTATATAATTAGTCAAAAAATGCTTTCAATTTAATTTTATTTACGTGTTCTATAGATAAAACAAACTAGAATCTTAGTTATATTTTTTGTTTGCGTGTTTTTTACGTAATATACAACGTAGTGTGGCAGTCTTTTTTCATTTAAAATATAGTTGTATTCAATTCCAAATTATATTGATTTCATTTATAATCAACTTTTGGAATGAGTATGTGAGTATGAGTTGACTTTTATCTTAAAATCGACTCCGTGGGTTTCTAACGTCTTACCATGCTAAGAGATATCCGAACCCTGTTTATAATTATGTGTAACGTGTATCCTTCAGTTAACCACCCATTTTACTTAGTACACCAGACCTAATGCTGTTTCCTTTGTAAATTGAATAAAATTATAAATATATAAGATGTCATACATGCAAAAGAAAAAAATACCAAGTTCAATTCGAGGTGTGCTTCGAACCTACGTTATTTTATAGTGCAAAACAAATGCACCTCTGTTCTAAATTGAATTGATTCGATTTTCGTTCGATGTTTAAGTATTGTAATATAGGATCATGGGCCTTCGGGCGATTTAACATCTTATATTTTTAATACAATACAACGTGTTACACGAGCCTTTAAAAACCTTGAACGGGGTGATTTGAAAGAAGATAGAAAAGAAAGAAAAATAATTTATTCAGTGCGCTTAAAATACAAACATAGGTACAAACTATAACATATCATTTATTTTTAAAGCGTCACTGAAAAGTTTTTCACTCAGCTTTATGTCAAGATACTTGTACCTTGACGCTGGTCTTCCGTGAAAACCATATTTGGTAGGTTATACCTACTGAACAACTTTTACTATGGAGCTAACCCGATAAATCTCAATAAAAATGTTGGCTCTTTCATACAAAATGTCGTGATCGATCGGTAAAAATGTATGAAAAGGACATTCTTTTTTAGATTTCGTGATTGGCCTCATAGTAAAAGTTGTTCAGTATAGCCTACTAAATCACCCCGTTGAAGGTTTTCAGTGACTCGTGTAACACTCTGTAGGTATATAGTGTAACTTACTACCTAAAATCACATTTTTTATAGAATATTTAGATGTGTTCCACACTAACTGGTAAATAAAATACATTACGTTCTATTGCCACAGCCATAGAGCTCTTTCTGTTTCCTTTTTCGACCATTGTCCCTCCGCGGCACACACCAAAATGAAACCCACTACTCTCGAACCCACCCTAATACCTGCTCCATATACTTATAATAATATAAGCTACACATAAAATTGAGCCTTACTGTACTAGACTACGAATTCAAATTCTTTCATAGAACTCTACGACGAGAATGATTGACAACAGTAAATAGTTTGAAATCTCCTATTTGTTTTATCTTATAGTTTTGCGAGCAGCTATATTTAACTTGTTTGATTAGGGTTTATTATATTATGCCCTATTTGACCCTATTCTATAAGGTCGAAACTGACATTCGGTATTTTTTTACCAGTTCAACGCCACTGCATTCAGGCTATAAAAACGAAAAGATACGCACTCTCGTGTAAATAAAAGAGACACGGTGATGCTCGCCCAGCTATCAACTATGACCGCCGGGCGAGTATCGCCGTGTCTCTTTTATTTACACGGGAGTGCGTATCTTTTGTTCGTGTTTATAGCCGATAGTTCCTAGCTTAGTAGCTCGCGGTGAGACCAGTGCCTTATGTATCGAGCAAAACCTAACGTTTCTGATACTTGCAAAATCATGGTAGTGAAATGTTGTAGATACTGAAATGTCAATTTGCCGCCTTTTCAAATTACCCATAAAATGACTGTCTGTTTCGAAAATGAGCCACGTGCCTTCTTTTTCCGTACATCCTCTAGAATTTTCTATTCTCAAAGAAACGTGAGATTTGTGGTGGATTTGTGTTTTTTTTTCATATTTCGTCCACGAGATGGCATTCATCCAACTTGACACTTTGGACTCTGTTCAATTAGAGTCAGCGTAATGGGTTTTCATCCGATGTTACATGCAACGTTGTAAAACTGGAATCAAAAAGTTGACTATTGTCTTACATTCCGTTTCTTCACACAGTGCAGTGAAAATTTATGGTAGGCATAATTTTGTTTTCCTATTTTCAAGACAACATTTTGTCTTATCAATGTCATAACGTTGTTACTATCTTGGGAATCTCCATTAGTTTATTTTTATTTTTATTTATATCTAACAAGAATTTGCCTCAACAGTAATCTCTAACTTGTCTGTCCTGCACATCTTGCCTTTGATAGCATTTTATCACGGCTTCCTATCTTTTCTTATTGTTTTGTGTAGTTTTGATAAAAAAGGCCGCATACTTATTTTCGTCAAACGCAAAATTTGGATAAAACTCTCGATACGAGTAAATATTACTCGTGTCGAGTCTACTTAACTTATTTATTTAAATAGCTTCCTTTGTCGAAAAAAATGTTTTTTGCACTTGCATCGAAATGTACTATTCCGTGTTAATTGATTAAGAAATTTGATTGAGAAAAAACAAACTGCTCATTTCCGATGTCATACTTAGAAACAAGGTAATGTGGAGCGTTAAATGTGGGAAAGCTATTTTTGAAAAGCCAGAGGGATTGGCTTGACCCTTGGCTTTTCTAGAGGACAAAATAGTAGATTACGACACAAGTGCGAAAAACATGAAATTCGAAACGAGTGGCAATGTTTTAAAACACGACCAATAGGGAGTGTTTAAAATCGACACGAGTTACGAATTCCGTTTTTGCACGTGTCTCGTACGACGTTTTTTAGTACAGATGGCCCTCCGAAGTTTTGGCCCTGACGTATAATGACCCACTTCTCGCACTAGAGCCTAAAAAAGACACCATCTGTACTAAAAAGTAGTTTTCGTCACTGTTGTTCAGTAGTTCTCACTGAAAACATTTTTATGTCACCTAAAAGTAACTAAAAATTAAGCTGGAAACCTCTGGAAATTACCTCTTAAATAAAACTTTCATTTAAATAGGAAGTCGGTAACTTTCCTTAAATAGACTCGCATTTTAGCACCTTCCGTAAAGTATTTACCAAGTATGCTAAACACTATTGCGAACAAGTTTCTTGAAAGTTTAAACTACATATCTACTGAATATGCTAAACAACTTGAGCTGTTATTTACGAAAAGGAACCTTATCGTCGGGGGCGTTTAGGACATTATCTGAGATATGCCTAAATCTATAAAATGAAAATCCATACTATGCATGAAACTTTTTTTTTTGTATTGTATTGTATTCTGGTCATTTTTCGCAACTCGAAATCAATCGTGCCTATTTGGCGTGGTCCTAATCCCAACGCTGGCCCAAAACTGCTTGGGAACTTCGCATACACCCTTGAATTTCTTCGCAGATGTACGAAAGTTTCGTCGCGATGGTTTCCTTCACCGTAAAGTGCTTGCGAATATGATACGTAAGTGTCATCTTCAATGAAATCTCTCTTCGTTATTGACGTCACACTTGAGTGCTTGCAAGAAGCGTCATGCTACTTTCACCCCTCATTGTTACATCTGTCGATGGTCTCTTTGCTCCACAAACCCTCCCGCCTCCTTCCTCCTCCGCATTCACCAAACATCTTGGTGAAGCAAACGGTGACCGTTGGGACAGATCCCTTAGTACTGTAATAGATGGCTAAGGGCTAAAGCCATCATTTCCATAATTCGCGCAACAAGTATGTGCATACGCGGCATGCGGCACAAATTCCGATCTACATAATTATAAAACAATTATTTGCCTTTCAAGACGGAGCAATTATTTCAAACATACCTACCCGGCAATATCTACAGTAACATTTTAATTTATATGGTTTTACTTTTTGTTACACCCGTTATTTATGTTATAATTTCAGTCTTCCCCCTTTAGAAATACCATTCTGTATATAAATTGTACAATAAACTTCAATTATTTGGAAAAAAATACGTTAGAGTCTACTCTACTGTGATTTACTAGTTAGCAAAATATTTTTTCAATTAGTCTAGAAAAATATGGAGGAATTATTATGGACATTATCGACATTTTTATGTGTATAAAAACCGACCAAGAGCATGTCGGACCATGCTCAGTGTAGGGTTCCTTTTAGGTTCACTTTTGTTCAAAGACGGCTGGACCGATTATGATTGAAATTTTATTTTAAAGTATTATTTTTGAGACCCACGGATCAAGAGTTAGAGTGGGGGGGCGGGCGCTTTTTTTATTCTGGAGCTGTTATCACCGAAAATGTTGACTTCACCCCTGAAGTTCCCCGTTGAGAGTAGGCGAGGTACCGATTTTTGTCTCTATTATTCATCCTACCACTTTGTCGCCATGATTAATACCTGTACCAAATTCTAGATTTCTTGTACTGAGCTCGTTTTGTTGGCGGGATCGATATACGTACGCGTACCTACCTACTAATGCCAAATTTCAGATTAGGTTCTAACGGTCACTGAGCTTAGTCACGGACAGAGGAACGAACGAACGGAGGGATGACATGACGAAACTATGGAGGGGGTTAGTTGACTACGGAATCCTAAAGCCAGCCCCTTAGACCAATATAAAACTACAAGTTCTGTATGACGAATTTCACACAAATAAAACATCAAGTCAATCGAAGTAAATAAGCAAGAATATTATGTGATTATAATACAAGACAATATTATAAAGTACAGTCGAAGACAAAATAAGGGGTATACAAAAACGTTCAAAAATATGTCCCAGTGCACTCTAATTCTGTGTAATAAGAACGTCGTAACATATTTATGAACGGATTTTTTCGATACTTATTTTTGCACTTGACTGTATCATCTCGCTCCATACTTTCGCACACAGAATTTTGATATGTATATTTTGACGCACGGTTACTTAATTTAACACAGTCTATTTGTAGAACCAGTATTTATATTTAACCATTACGCAGTGGAAACTCCCAAAGTGACGCATGAAGTGATATATAGTACTTACCAAATGCACATAAACTAATGCGACATTGCAATGTCATACTATTTGTTCTTTTACGTCGTACTAGTCCCCGGCAGATAATGTCTTGACATCTGTCAGTTCTACGCAGATTTTAACCTGAAAGTATTTTTAGGTTAGATAAAGTATTGACTCCTTATAAATCTTATAATACATACCAATCGTCAGTAGAATCTAAAGAAAATGTAAACAAATATGGCTGACTTTACACAGCATTTAATTTTGACGTTTTTGACACATACTTCTCGCGAAACACGTTCGCAGATATATTTGTACAAATCGTCAGTAGAATCTAAAAAAAATTAAACAAATAATGGCTGACTTTTCAGAGCGTTCGATCGTGAAACACTTTCACAGATATTATTTGTACGTAATACTAATAAATATCAATGTTTGTAAACTCAAGGTTTAGGATTTTAACCCTTAACCACCTACGTGCGGTCTCACAGACACTGGATTACACAAAATTGACAATAACTGAACGCAAGTACATCGCTCACGCCTCTGTGACCTTGTACCTTTGCCCGGCCCCTCCGCACCGGCCATGCTGTCGACTCGTTCAGACGTGCACTCATTTGGATTTGGTGAGGAATAAACTAGCATCGGCGGTCTGTGAGACCGCATGTAGGTGGTTACGATACGTTTTGTAAGTGTCTCAGGGACCGCACGTAGGTGGTTGTGTTATTTAAATGTCATAATAATTGTTACTATAGTTTGACACAGTTTTGCAAAAGGTTCAAATTTATGAAGAAACTTGCCCAACAATTAGTGAGACCCTATTTAGAGCATCGTGCAAATAATTAGCGTCTTCTGCGGGACTAGAAAATTGCTTTGAATTTGAATGTTCGAACAAATTATGTGTCGACGGCAGACAAGAATGGTTATTTTAAAAGCATGTAATTTTACAAAAATATCTTATTTGTAACCAAATTAAATAGTTTAATAGCATTTTTGTTTGATCAATTTTATTTATTTTTAATGAAAAGATTTATAATAATGGTCTTTAATTTTGTAATCTCATATCCTAAAGGATACTTAGTTTTGTAATCGAAAATACGACACGTTATTAAATATGTTAAGTTTGAAATACAAAATGTTGATTATTATTCTTGTTGGTTAATAAATGCCTGAAACAATTTAAAGTGTACTTAATATATTTAAACCCCCTTCAGTCATGTCAAAGTAAATAAATCAGGTCCCATAAGAAGAAGCGGTCTCCATGACCGCACGTAGGTGGTTGTGTGATACAAACAGGACGTAGGTAGTCAAGGGTTAAGTAATATAAAATATTTTAAAAATAAAAATAAAACCGCCTTCAAAAATTCGTCCGAACTAAAAAGTTAAAAATAATTTTGGTTCCTACTACTTAGGATTTCCTACCCAAACCTTTAAACCTTTTACCCTATTCATTGAAATAAAACATTATGGCTAGGTACCCTACAGATTTCTTAGAAGTCGGTGCCAAGCCGAATACGTTCATAGGTATATATTAGATAGAGCTTTGTAACTTACTGTCACTCCGATTACGCTTTTATCAACAGAATGGTCTGCCTCAGTCATTTTCATGAAAGCATAACCGGAGTGACAGTAAGTTACAAAGCTCTATCAAATACATATACCTAAGTACTCGCGAAGTGAACATATTTGGCTTGGCACCGACTTCTAAGAAATCTGTAGGGTACCTAGCCATAATGTTTTATTTCAATGAATAGGGTAAAAGGTTTAAAGGTTTGGGTAGGAAATCCTAAGTCGTAGGAACCAAAATTATTTTTAACTTTTTAGTTCGGACGAATTTTTGAAGGCGGTTTTATTTTTATTTTTAAAATATTTTATTTTTTGCTTTTTAGTAGTGTAAATATAAAATCGTTATTCAGTATGCTCTAAATACTTATAATTAGAATGTACTGCACTGTAGTAGGCCATAAAACCTGAACTGGCGAACTTATATGAATACAACAACAATTTCAAAGGTAACAGACTTAGCATGCCAATATTATTTAAAGAATCACTAACCGCTAACCGACATGTCATAACTACTAAGAAAACACTTGATCTATTCAAGTGTTTTCTTAGTAGTTATGACTCGACTCGAAAATGTATGACATTTGTTATATACAAAGAATGATCCTCCAACCCCTAATCGTTAAGGAGTTATTCCTTTCATCATCAGCTCACCAACATGAGACTATGACCACCACCACTATGGCAAATACTCGAATAGCCTCCAAAATATATAAAATGTGTTATATTTAAAGAATTATCCCCCAACTCCTAATCTCCAAGGAGTTGCACCTTACATCATCAGCTCACCAACATAAAAGGATGACCACCTAAAGGCAAATACTCAAATAGCTTCCAAAATACACGAAATATGTTATACTTAAAAAATTATCCCCCAACTCCTAATTGTTAAAGAGTTGTACCTTCCATCATCAGATCACCAACTTAAGATGTTCATGACTAGATGCAAATACTTGATTAGTCTTCGAAAATAAATGAAAAATGTCATGTGTGCCTACAACATTTGAAGAGTTCCCTCGATTTCTCCAGGATCCCATCATCAGATCTGGATTCGGTGACAATGGGACCAACTAGAAGGTATACCCTTTCAAACAAAAAAAGAATATTTCAAATCGGTCCACGCGTCTTCGAGTAATCGGGGAACATACATAAAAAAAAAAAAAAGATTTCGACGAATTGTAAACCTCCTCCTTTTTGAAGTCGGTTAAAAACGAAGATTTCATTGTAGTCTTAAAGTGCGTGATTATGGAATAATGCAAGTTTATAGTGTTAGCAACATTGATTTTATTGACGGTATTATAAAGAAATAAATATGTGGGTAATAGATTTAAAAAATAATTATGAAGTAACAAGCGGGTATTCTGTCGGCAGCAGTGAGAGATAACGGTCAATGTAAAGAAACTAGACTAGAAAACTGTAAAATTAAGGTGTAAAAGATACTTGTAAATTCTAAAACAGTTACTAAATATAACATTTACTTACAATCAAGTGGTTACGAGCAATTATTATTTCTGGACACCCTCAACCTCCCATATATCCGAAGTGGTAAGAACGTTGAGAGAAACCTCAGGTATGTACATTATAATTTACGTATTTTAAAATTACCACGCCTACCATTGGTATTATCTAATTAACCAATGCAATGAATACCATGAAATCCTTAAAGTGGGTATGGAATTTGTCATAGGTAAATTGCAAAAATGGTAAATTGTGTCAGTATAATCTACCAATTCTGTAAAGAAAACATACATTTGTTCTTTATAGAATACTTGTACACAGGTATATAAGCTCGCTTTATAATAATCATTAAAAGAGGTTACCTGTATTCTGATACATTGTACAATGATTGTCATATCACGTTTGAACAATTAAATTTGAACTCGTGCTTTAATTATTTTTATAATTTATTACTTAATGACGATATAAGATATCTAAAATCTAAATCACTGTAAAATTACCTATCATAAATATGTACAAGACAGTAATTAACAAAACGCGTGTTTACGTTCACGCGCACCGTCCAATATAAGTTGATCCCTAGATTCAGGGCAGTTAATATGTGTTAACGTAGATCAACATAAACTGGAAAAGTGTGATGCAGCGATGATTGTGTTTCGCGAATATTGAAATTACGAAAAAGTCAACCCATTGCTTTCTTTTTATTTTTATTTCAATATATTCGTGCACAGATCAGTATAGATAGCTAACGGTGGCATGGAACATGTCGCAGCGTTATGGCCGATAGGCCTTTATAGTGTGACAGATGCGCGCCCTATGAGCCAGTCGCAACTTACCCGCGACTGCAGGATGAGCTCGGACATATCCGCAAAATGCCGAATTGTGCCGTTATTTCTTGTAAAAATAGGAATGTAAATAAACATTTCAAGGACTATTGAGTCACGTACCACATGAAAGTATTGATTTTTTTAGTTATTAGTTGACAAAACCACGTATTTTTACAAATAATATATAACAACAAACCGCTGACATAAATGTCATAATGATTTCACTTGGGCGTACCAATTGGTTGAACTATTCAGTGACAAATTGTATGTGCGTTTTACATTGACGGCTTAGAATAGCAAGCAAGTTGCAATTTGGTAAGTGACCGTGCAATGTATCCATTTGCTAGCGATATTCACAAACGTCCTGTCATTTCTTGGTACGGCCGCTGCGAGCAGGCCGCGAACTAGAGGTACGACTGACCATGCCGATGACAAAGGGTCGATAAATTGTTGATGTATTTGATTATATTCAATTTTTCTTTCATATTTTGACCTTTGTATCAATATCTTATCTTCATAAAGGTAAAACAATATATATAGATTGTATCGCGTATTATATTATTTTGAGCCTTTTACAATAACCGTTGTCAAAGGTTGAAATTGTTTTATATAAATTTGTGACCATCGCGGAAACGGCTGATAACATTATATTTATTAAGGGTACAACCGTCTAAATAATTATTTGTTCATGTGATTCCCAGCCACAATCAATATAATGTCGTTAATAAATTGCTTTGTTCATATTCAAATATATGTTTATAATTGACATTCTGTAGTTTATTATCTACAAACCAGATCCGACACGAAAGTAAGAAAAAAGTTTTCTAATTTATTATTAAACGACATAAAATGAAAACAAACAATATAAGGACTTAACTTAACAACCTATAAATAAAAAATTGGCCTAAATCGCCGTCAGTGGGCAAGGTACCCAGAAGGCTGGCCGCATTCCCCCATTGTATAGCTATACTTAAACGCTGTGCAAGGTACTGGCCAGCCCTCTGGTCGCCTAAGGTCTCTCTTAGGCGAGCCGCTAGATCTTTAAAAAGTCCATGTGCACTTGGCCCCCATGGCCCCAAGGTCTCCACACCAAACACCGCAAATATGTAGCTGGTTCCTAAAGCAGCATATTTGCGGCGCTTGAGACTTTCGGCTAATGATGCCACGGTGCCAGCAGCAACGCCGGTGACCGAAACATAGGACGGCGCCAGAGTGTCAACGCAGGTGGCGTCCCAAACTAGCGGCCGGCCCATGCTCCAGGGCACCAGCGTCATTCCATCAGGCCTCTTGCCGTCGTCCCTGGCCAGACCGTTGGGCTCTAGGATGGCCGGTATTTTCGCGCTAACAAGGGCGCGACGGATAACATAAAGATTAGATACATCGTCCAATGCGATATTTTAATCTGTATTTATTTCTTATTAAATGATAGATCGATTTTAATGTTTTTCTTAATATTCCGGCCTTATCAAATATCTATGGATAATAATTTATCGACGTAGCCTCCTCTCTAGTGCCGCATCATATGGTAGCGCTTTAGCCAATCACAGCGTGGCAAAGGCCCGACCTCGGAGACACCGAGACTCATTACAATATCGCTTCGTTACAAATCTCTCTCTTTCATATATCTATGTATTCGTGTCTCATATTTTATTAAATATGTTTGTTATAACTTAACCAAAAAAAAATACAAGTTCTGTATGACGAATTTCACACAAATAAAACATCAAGTCAATCGAAGTAAATAAGCAAGAATATTATGTGATTATAATACAAGACAATATTATAAAGTACAGTCGAAGACAAAATAAGGGGTATACAAAAACGTTCAAAAATATGTCCCAGTGCACTCTAATTCTGTGTAATAAGAACGTCGTAACATATTTATGAACGGATTCTTTCGATACTTATTTTTGCACTTGACTGTATGTGCGTTTCAACATGATTCTACTTATTTATCGAAGTAGTTAATTTTCATAGCTGACATATCGATAGAATATCATATATTCGTTTTATTTCCATGTTATGTAAAATTAAGCGTATGATTGGAATTGAATGGAACATCGGCTATGTATATTTAATTTAGCATATATCTAAATTTGGTATATTTACTACATATATACTTAGTTACCAAAGTAACCGAAATAGCTCTCCGAATCGCTAAACTGAAGTGGCAGTGGGCGGGGCACATTGCGCGTAGAACCGATGGCCGTTGGGGCGGGAAGGTTCTTGAGTGGCGGCCACGTACCGGAAGGCGTAGCGTGGGTAGGCCCCCCACAAGGTGGACCGATGACCTGGTGAAGGTCGCAGGAGTCCGCTGGATGCGGGTGGCGCAGGACCGGTCATTGTGGCGGTCTTTGGGGGAGGCCTATGTTCAGCAGTGGGCGTCTTTCGGCTGATATGATGATGATGATGATGATATACTTAATTTGGATAGGTACCTACGTTATATATTTTAAAATACCTACTGTTTTATCAATTCAATAAATTAATGCAGTGTTTATTTGTCTTACCCTATTTCTCTTCCTCACTAACCATCCTACTGCATCTGCTAAATACCAATGTAAATAGAGACTCTCCTAAACTTAAAAGATGAGCTCCACAAGCCCATCGCCGGTCAGGTCGGCGTACACTCCGCCACTCCCTCGCCATGCGCGGAGGAGAGACGCTAGGCAGTCCCGGTCGCCAACGCGTACTGGGAGCAGACGACGTAGGCAGACAAAATCGAATACTCGAATACGGCGTCAGCGGAAACGAGAAACATATCGAAGCCGATCTCGTCGTCAATCTCGCCGCCATATGAGCTCCGGCGACAATAGTTCCTCCGGCAGCTCGTCAACATCTGCTACTAGCTCCTCTGAAGCTAGTACAGTTTCACGTGGCCGTTATCGTTCACGTAAAATGTCTACCGTGCATAGATTCACTCGGCGTCGAAATGCTTCTTCCTCAAGCAGCGCGCGCAACCAGGATAGAAGGGAACGTCAACGTGAGCGACCTAGCCGTAGCTACCGACGACGGGCTAACAAACGCAGACACAGTTCGTCGCCTAGTACACGAGTAACATCGTCTAGCACCGATGTTGACCGCAGGCGTCGTAAACAACGCAGAGCGAATAAGAAACGCACTCCTTTTGATATTTTCTTTGATAAATTCTCGAAACTTATAGAAAATCGTGGCACGCGATTTGAGGGAGCTCAAAATGTAATTCCTGAGTTTGACCCAGATACCAATACTCAAACCGCGGCTATATGGATACGTAAAGTAGATGATACTGCAAAAATGTATGGCTGGGATGACAGGGAAATTGTTTATTATGCTTTACCTAAACTCATCGGATATGCTAAAAACTGGTACCAGGGCCAAAGCTCTGTAAGTTTGATTTGGAAATAGTGGAAGACCAAAATACTGAGAACATTCCCAGATGACCGAAATTACACTAATAGGTTGAATGAAATGCACAGATCAGTATAGATAGCTAACGGAGGCATGGAACATGTCGCAGCGTTATGGCCCATTGGCCTTTATAAGTGTGACAGATGCGCGCCCTATGAGCCAGTCGCAACTTACCCGCGACTGCAGAATGAGCTCGGACATATCCACAAAATGCCGCATTGTGCCGTTATTTCTTGTAACAATAGGAGTGTAAATAAAAATTTCAAGGAGTATAGAGTCACTTACCACATGTAAGTATTGATTTTTTTAGTTATTACTTGACAAAACCACGTATTTTTACAAATAATATATAACAACAAACCGCTGACATAAATGTCATAATGATTTGT
Organism: Thaumatotibia leucotreta; assembly: GCA_025490895.1. Lineage (NCBI taxonomy): Eukaryota > Metazoa > Arthropoda > Insecta > Lepidoptera > Tortricidae > Thaumatotibia > Thaumatotibia leucotreta. Next base: position 30,315 of record JALPQI010008963.1, read on the forward strand.
CTTGGGCGTACCAATTGGTTGAACTATTCAGTGACAAATTGTATGTGCGTTTTACATTGACGGCTTAGAATAGCAAGCAAGTTGCAATTTGGTAAGCGACCGTGCAATGTATCGAAATGCTAGCGATATTCACAACCGTACTATCATTTCTTGGTACGGCCGCTGCGAGCAGGCCGCGAACTAGAGGTACGACTGACCGTGCCGATAATAAATAAAATAAACGTCGATAAATTGTTGATGTATTTGATCATATTCAATTTTTCTTACATATTTTGACCTTTGTATCAATATCTTATCCTTATAAAGGTAAAACAATATAAATGGATTATATCGCGTATATTCATTATTTTGAGCCTCTTACAATAACCGTTGTCAAAAGTTGAAATTGTTTTATTTAAATATGTGACCATCGCGGAAACGGAAGATAACATTATCTTTATTAAGGGTACACCCATCTAAATAATTATTTGTTAATTTGATTCCCAGCAACAAATCAGATAATGTCGTTAATAAATTGCTTCGTTCATCATATTCAAATATATGTTTATAAAGATTAGACACATAGTTCAATGCGATATTTTAGACTGTATTTCTTTCTTATTGAATGATAGATCGATTTTAATGTTTTTCTTAATATTCCGGCCTTATCAAATATCTATGGATAATAATTTATCGACGTAGCCTCCTCTCTAGTGCCGCGTCATATGGTAGCTTCTCTCCGCGCTTTAGCCAATCACAGCGTGGCAAAGGCCCGACCTCGGAGACACCGAGACTCATTACGATTTCGCTTCGTTACAAATCTCTCTCTTTCATATATCTGTGATGAAATGCTTGAGCGGAGGAGTAAAAGAGATGAGTCGCTGGAAGAGTACTTTCACGACAAGGCGCGTTTAGTTCGTATGTGTAATATCATTGGAAGAGACGCAGTTGACTGCATTATTAACGGGATATTTGACCACAATGTGAGATTGAACGCGCAGGGCTCTAATTTCAGAAGACCTTCTCAGCTACTTAGATATTTACGGCGTATCTCAAAAAAAAGTCACATGCAAAAGAGAATAGGGCCACCTATTAAACTTAATCAAATGAAACAAGCCGATACTACATCTAACAACGCAACCAAAACAATGTCAACTTTTCAGCCTCGCAATAAATACAAGTTTACCCGTTGTTATAACTGTACAGAACTGGGTCATACTGCTGATGCTTGCAAAAAACCTTTAAATCGATGTCAGAAATGCAATCGCCTCGGTCATAATGCAACTCAGTGTCCTGGGTCCACAATGCCTAACAAAAGTGGATCTTCGAACGACACACTGAATAAAAATTCCGAAAAAAGGGCGGATGAATCTGCTCATCGCGTTATGCAGATCACAACCGAGGAGAATAATCCAAATGGCAAGTATTTTAAAAATATTACCATAAATAATGTACCGTGCACAGCTTACGTCGACTTTGGGAGCCAATGTACATTAATTAAATTAAAACTCGCAGAAAACTTAAACTTAGTCTTCGATAAAACCAACTTACCAAACATGAAGGGATTCGCTTTCGGTTGTGTTACACCATTGGGTAGGGTTTCGGTCAATATTCAGGTAGATGCGGTCGATGCAGTTATAGAAGCATTTGTTGTTAGTGACGAGCTTTTACAGGCGGATGTTTTAATCGGTCAATCGTTAACAGAGTTGCCGAATGTAGTTGTTTTTAAAACGAGCTCTCAGCTAACATTGTACTGTGATGAATCCGAAACAACACGAATACAAGTATTTAGCGCTACTGATGCCGTATTTGAAGATATGATCGCTCTTAAAATCGAAACCAGCAACCCATACACAGGTTTTCTATTTATTCCGGGTAATATGTGTATGAAGCAAGGTTGCGAGTATGCTCTGCTACAAGGAGTATATAAATTCGAAGAAGGCAAAGGGCACTGCTTTGTTGTAAGTTGGTCAAGGCTGCCGATTAAACTAGACAAGAATAAAATGATAGCACGCGCCATATGTTTGCCTACGAATGACTCCATTGCATTGCATGCTAATAACTATGATATCAACACAATCTCAATTTCGAATGAAGCAGTAAATTTAACAAACAACGAAACAAGACAACCAATCGCCATAGATATGTTCAACGTTGGCCCTAAAGTCACAGAAGAACAAAAAGAAAACTTACTGGTTTTACTCAATAAATACAGGGACTGTTTCGCTCTAAATATGAATGAGTTGGGATTGACAAATATCACTGAAATGACAATTCGTTTGAATGATGAGACGCCTGTTAGTTATAGGCCCTACCGCCTACCGTTCAGTGAGCGTGCGAAAGTTAGAGAGATGATAGGCGAGCTTTTAGCTAATAATATTATTCGGGAGTCAACTTCGCCATATGCCAGTCCCATAGTTCTAGTGCGCAAGAAAAATAAGGAATATCGATTATGTGTGGACTATCGCTCCTTGAACAAAAAGACCGTGAAGGACTCTTATCCCATGCCAGTGATCGATGACCAATTAGACCGGTTAAGCGGAAATTCTTGGTTTACTAGTCTGGATCTCGCATCGGGCTATTATCAAATACCGGTATCAGAAAATTCTCGTCAATATACAGCATTTGTTACGCCCGATGGGCACTACGAGTACACTAGAATGCCCTTTGGACTCATTAACGCTCCGGCTGTATTCCAAAATATGATTAACAAGTCCTTAGGCACCAAGCGCTATGAACTTGCCATGCCGTACATGGATGATCTGTTGTCAACGGGGAACACATACGAGGAAGCTTTTAAGAAGGTAGAGGACATTCTAAAACTGTTGAGGGATGCAAAATTAACTTTAAACCTCAAAAAATGCTACTTCTTTCAAACTGAAATAAACTATTTGGGGTATGAGATATCTGAAAGTGGTCTTAGACCCGAAAATGCTAAAATTCAGGCTGTTTCCGAATTTCCAGAACCATCGAATGTTCATCAAGTACGTCAGTTTGTCGGCCTGGCGAGTTTTTTCCGACGTTTTGTTTACAACTTCGCAACTATCGCAAGACCTTTGACAAGGCTTACAAAGGCTGATGTACCTTGGACTTGGGGGGAGACGGAGAAAAATGCTTTTCAGGAAATTAAAATTAAGTTGATTTCGCGGCCTATTCTCGCTTTATATAATCCAGATTATCCCACGGAGGTTCACTGTGACGCGAGCAAACACGGTGTCGGTGGAATCTTACTTCAAAAGCATGACAGTGATAGTCCGTTACGCCCAGTCGCTTACTATAGACGTCAAACAACACGAGAAGAAGAATTTTGGCACTCATACGAGCTCGAGACCATGGCGGTAGTACTTGCACTAAAGAAGTTTCGAGTATATTTGATAGGCATTCAATTCACTGTTATCACCGACTGTAATGCGTTACGATCAACTCTGACAAAAAGAGATTTAATCCCAAAGATTGCTAGATGGTGGTTAATGCTGCAAGAATTTGATTTTAGTATTGAGTACCGACCTGGCCGCAACATGCAACACGTCGACGCATTAAGTCGTAACCCGGTATCTGCGCCTGACGACCAGGAAGAGTTTAATGTCATGAATATAACCACTACTGACTGGTTACATACCGTACAAATGACGGACCCTAAACTTAAACATATTAAAACTATCTTACAAACTAATGAGGACGAAATAAAGGACATCACCAATAACTATGTTCTACGCGATAACAAATTATACCGGCGAGATGGACGCAAATTAAAGTGGGTGGTACCCAATGGAGCTCGATGGCGAATCTGTCAGCTCAATCATGATGAGGCCGGGCACTTTGCTGTCGATAAGACCTTAGAGAAAATACGAGCTGATTATTGGTTCCCAAAAATGAAACGCTTCGTGAGTAAATACGTAGCAGCATGCATCAACTGTGCCTAAAACAAGGAGTTGACAGGCAAAAAGACCGGGTATCTACATCCTATACCAAAAGTCAACTGTTTGTGGCATACGTTACACATGGACCACTTGGGTCCATTTGTAAAAAGTAAACGGGGTAATACCTACATTTTGGGCATTATTGATGGTTTTAGTAAATATATATTTATCAGAGCTGTAAGAAACACTAAGTCAAAAACCACAATAAAGATTTTAGATGACATTTTTACTGAGATTGGCTATCCTAAAGTTATTATCTCAGACCAGGGTACCAGTTTTACGTCCAAAACGTTCAAATCGTTTGTAGCGGAAAAGGGAATAAAACATGTGCTTAACGCTGTGGCAACTCCGCGAGCTAATGGCCAAATTGAGCGCTATAATAGAACAATTCTAAATTCATTGGCAGCTATGAATCATGGGTTAAATGAAAAGGACTGGGACTTAAATGCACCCAAACTGCAATGGAGTCTCAACAATACGTTAAATAAAGGGACCGGTAAATCGCCCTCTGAGATTGTCTATGGGCAGAAGACTACCGGACCAGCTGAAGGGATTTTAAAGGGGGTTCTTGAACAAAATGAAGTCCCCACAATCGAGGAAAGGGATGAAATACGAGAACAAGTTCAAGATGATATCATTAATAACCAACAAAAGATGAAAGAAAGATTCGACCAAACTAGAGCGCCTACGAGATTGTTTAAAGAAGGAGATCTAGTCATGATCCCAAATCATAATCCTGATAAAGGGAAAAGTAAGAAATTAGCCCCAAAGCATCGTGGCCCTTTTAAGATAAAGTCAGTTCTCGGTAACGATAGGTACCAAATCACCAATATTGAAGGTCACTCCAATCGCAAGTATAGTAATATATTTCCTGCCGATCAGCTTAAACATTGGGTTACCTTTCAAACATCTCCGGCGAATAGTGCTGACGAAACCGATAGCGATGAGTCTGTGTTGGCTTCCCAAAGTAATAACAAAGATGATCAAATATAAAAAAAAATAATACGTCGTTTAAAATATCATTTATTTTCTTCTTGTGTAAGGTACAGTAAGTAACCCTTCCCATTCCTACTCTTTACAGCTTAGGTACTGGCTGGCTATAAAGTGTGATAGTATCGGCAGCTGTCACAAGAGGAATGATTAAGTCGAGATTTCAATGGTATTAAGATTAAAAATCGTATCTGACCCGCGGGTGGCAGAACGTGATAGAAGCAGACCGTAGCCCTCGGGTGGCAAGAGGTAGATCATACAGGAAGACACAGCGCCGTACTGGTTTCTGGCGAGTGACAAAAATTGATCATGTCTACGGTGACATGGAAAAAAAAAAGAGTATGATATCACGTCTACGGTGACGTGTACACTAATGATCACGTCTACGGTGACGTGTACACCAATGATCACGTCTACGATGACGTGTAGTGTTACAGTGGAACGTGTAATTAAATCAATCGAGAGTTCGAGACGTACGAATGAAAGTTACCCCAATATGGACAATACATATAATAATAACAATGTAAAAGAGATTACAGTCTTTCTATTTTTCATATTTCTGTTTATTAAAAGCAACTTATTAATAAGATAATTAGTTCAGCTTGAATTGTTTCGTTTAATTGGAAGTTTTTTTTTCTCTTCTTTCTCTTTGATGTGCTAGAGTGTATTAAATAGTTGTATGAGGTCATACGCCCTGTTTAGAATGGCCGAGCATTATTCGGAATAGGGACATTCCTGCGACAGAATTGCCGTCTGTTAGCAACATTGATTTTATTGACGGTATTATAAAGAAATAAATATGTGGGTAATAGATTTAAAAAATAATTATGAAGTAACAAGCGGGTATTCTGTCGGCAGCAGTGAGAGATAACGGTCAATGTAAAGAAACTAGACTAGAAAACTGTAAAATTAAGGTGTAAAAGATACTTGTAAATTCTAAAACAGTTACTAAATATAACATTTACTTACAATCAAGTTGTTACGAGCAATTATTATTTCTGGACACCCTCAACCTCCCATAATAGGTTCGTTTTTTAGATACAACTGACGATTGGTGTAGACAACAGAATACTCACTCATAAATAATCACCTGTGGTCAGTATGGACAGATTTTAATCTGCAAGGACAGACAAAGCACGTATCCTGCACTGGTGTGGTGTGATGTTAATTTAAGGACATTGTGGAAATTCTAGGAGATACAAATTTGACCATTTCACCAGTGAAAGTGATTTCTTTTTGTGTTCCAAGTGCCGTAACATTTCAGAAAGGGGTAAGTCGTAGTTTTAATCTTAGACACGAACTAAAAGCCAAATTTAGGTAATTAGTTTAGGTTGGGTGGGGTTTAGGTTTTTGTATTTTAGCCTGACGGTGACGACATGCCCTTTTTGGTTGGCGGTGTGAATTAACGGCTGAGTGACTAGCACAGCAGACAGCGGGTAGGCAGAATACCCCGGTCGAACATCCGACGAAAATTCTCCTGGCTCCCGATTAACTAGATTAGGATTAGATTACGTAGATTAAGTATTTAATAAACACTATTGTTACTACACCTAAATGGCCTTTACTTTAACGCTTGATAGCACATAACAACGTTTACTTTTTACCCGGCTCACTCGCACTAATACGCGAGTATGGATAGAAAGTAAACGCGCGTTAATAACGTAGCGGAGGCTCATTGGTGATTTTGTGAGCTACAGCCGGTGATTTTGATTTTAGAAAGGTTAAGTTTCAACAGATGATATTGATTGAGTCCTACTAGGTCAGGTCCTTCGAGTACAGGCAGTTTGTAAGAGAAGGCAAGATACGTTTTTTAGTTTGAAGCTTAACTAGATAATAAACCTAAGTCCATTCTCAGAATTAACAGCACCAAAGCAACGACATCGAATAATCTCTCTGATTAAATTAATGTATTTCTCCGTTAATTCAAGTTAATTTGTAAGTCGGTGTTACCAAATGAATTCTCATTGTTTGAAACTTTGAGCTTTTCCTTTTGAATTTACGAATACAGTGTACAATATAATTAAGAACTTTTAATTAATAAAGAAACATTTAATGATTGGAAATTTATATTGCGTTTTTGATTGTTCAATGTAATGAAATAATGACGTATACCTTAAACAATCAAAACTTTAATAAAAACATATATTTATTATCAGTATCACAAGTGTTAGTTTAAATAACTGCTTCTACTAACTACTGGCTCTTTACGATAGAAATTGCCTTTGCCAAGCGAACAGTTGATCTTTCGAAACATTACATAATTATTTTTATTATCATCATAATTTCAGCTATTTATCGATCACGGGTCTCTATTGGTTCCCATAAAGTTTGAAGTTCGATTTTTGAATAGAATAACATTGTACTTAGGTCCGATTTTTTTTAGTCATATTGTCGTAAGTCATAAAAATTTATATTGTAAATCGGTGGTCAGTTTTATGTAGGTCATAATTATTGTTAGTCATAAAAGTCGATGCCCATAACTTTTAAAATACATACAGCATCATTTCCAGAATGTTATAAGCAATAAATTTGTTATTAATAAATAAATGCATGAAATGTTTATTTTTTTACACCACCTAATAAATTTAGTAAGTAAAGTTGGTAGTAAACTTAGTTAGTAAGTAAATAGTAAGAGTATTATTTTAAAAGTCAGTCCTAGTTACGGAGCTATATTGTTAATGTGCTGTCATTTTCAGAATTTCAACACTGTCATCAATTGACACTAACTGCTGCCTAACTCAAAAGTACCTTTTACAATGGTCTTCAACTTAACATATATTTATTTTGTATGAAATAGTAAAATTTTTTTTTTTTACATTTTAACAAAATGTAATATAGTCACATAGTTTGTTTTAACGAACCAAACATGATGTTAAAGTTAAAGCAATTACTCACGAACACCCTGTATAGTGTGGGGTATCATTTAATAGGTACCTATATTGAAAAGAATAAAGGTCTTGAAAGAAAGTTTTTTTCTAAAGTCAATATTTTTGGAGATAATCACTCCAGAAGAAAAAAAATTGTGTCCCCCGCGCTAATAATAACTTTTGATCCGTAGGTCCAAAAAATATGAAAAAAATCATGAATGGTGGGCTTATAGAATACTTTAAAATAAAACTATTTCGAACATAATCGGCTTAGCCGTGTTTCAATAACTACGTAACCCTACACTGAGCATGGCTCGACATGCTCTTGGCCGGTTTTTTTATATTTTCTCATTTCATACTAGTCTCATAACTTCAGTTTTGCCTTCATTTGTCAACAGTGTCATCAATTGACACTAACTGCTGTCTAACTCAAAAGTATCTTTTACAATGGTCTTCAACTTAACATATATTTATTTTGTATGAAATAGTAAAAATTTTTTTTTTTACATTTTAACAAAATGTGATATAGTCACATAGTTTGTTTTAACGAACCAAACATGATGTTAAAGTTAAAGCAATTACTCACGAACACCCTGTATAGTGTGGGGTATCATTTAATAGGTACCTATATTAAAAAGAATAAGGGTCATGAAATAAAACTATGAAACCGGATAAACTCGCGTATATTAACTAATTTTAACTTCATTCCGACGTTTCGAACACTTTACAGGGTTCGTGGTCTGCGGATGACTGACAATGGAGGAAATTTGATAGATCTACCTCCATCAAAATAAGAAAGATAAGTACAAAACTACCCACCAAAGAAAAATTACTAAACCACAGACAATAAATTTTAAGGGTGGATGTACATACAAAATTTGCAAATTAAGCTAGTTATTCATTACAAATATTTTCAGAATGAAGACAAGAGACAAAATAAATAATCTACGCCGGTTCTATCCCTACGCCACTGCCTGAGAAGTATTTCCTTCCTTTGTATGATTGTATTGTTAGGAAGGTATCCCAAAATTGGGACCGGCAAGAAACTCAGCGGGACAACTCTTTTCCAAAAACATTTGTAGTACATCTTAAGATCATCATGCATTAAACCAAAACATACAATTTTGATTAATAAGGAAATTTAAAATAATTTTGAAAAAATGTTGCCAGTACTAAAAAGGGGGAATGGTCACCACCGCCAAATACATCAGCCTCGCGGTTTATGTCTAGACTGTTCCTTTATCAGATGAACAACTGGATCCCAAGCTGGTGGTAGAGACAAGCTTCTTTCCATTCTATTAAAGTTTGGATATTTCATTATCTCAATAGCCTCACGCAACATTCTAGGAATGTTTCTCTTCTCCTTAACGAGAACCAAAGGCTTGTCAAACTTAATAGAATGATTCGGTCCATCACTGACATGCTCCCAAACCGCAGACTGTTGTCGACGGTGCTTGACATCGGCTATGTGTTCCTTCACCCTAGTAGTGATATTCCTCTTTGTCTGCCCAACATATGAAAGCCCACATTCACAGTCCAGCTTATACACTCCTGCATTCAGTAAGGGGGTGCTATACTTAACAGGCCTCAGAAACTGCGACATCTTCTTCATTGGCTTAAAATAGGTTTTAATGGAAGCACGTTTCAAGATGCGGCTGATCCTGTCTGTAACCCCTCCAACAAAAGGCAGAACGGCTGGCCTGCGCTCAACAGTGGGAATCTTCATACGAGTCTTCTGATCGGCTCGAGGGATCTTCAGGTTGTTTGCCCGAAGTGCCTGCCTAGCATGCCGAAGCTCCGCAGCTAGATGCCGATCATCGCATATCTTTTGGGCTCTCTGAAACAAAGATTTGCCTACAGTAGCTAGTTGGCTGGGATGGTGGTGGGAATTGCCATTTAAATACCTATCAGTGTGAGT